>OY294070.1:51459793-51729793 GCA_958510875.1 Endomychus coccineus | reverse complement strand
CGAAAAAGGTGAAAATTCACATTCTACGCTTCAACATCTTTCATTTGATACCCATAAAGCTATAGTTGGCGGTTTTTCCTCATTTACATGCACCCAGGAGAGTTTTTCAGGAAAAAGTTTGAAATTCACATTCTACGCGTCAAGACCTTTCATTTGATACCCATAACGCTATACTTTAAAAAATAAAAATTTCAAATCCTTATCGCGGGAGATCGGTCAAACTGTTCCATATATAAATAGTATATTCTCATTCAGCACATCATGTAGATTCTGAATATGCAATAAAATGATCACTTCCGGTTTCACTTCCGGTGTAACAATGTGTCGAATATATAACCCACTTCCGGTTTAACCCTGATGATGATGCTTGAGTCGATGAAAATTTTGTTCAGCTCATCATGTAGATTCAAAATATGTAATAAAATAACGATTTCCGGTGTAGACCCTCTTCACCCTGATGATGATGATGCTTAAGTCGATGAAAAAACACATGTGGCATGTGCCGTCACACACTGTATATTCTTATTCAGCACATCACGTAGATTCAGAATATGCAATAAAATAACCACCGTCTCTAGGTTCTTCGTAAAATGCAAACATTACAGACTCATTATCACTCGAATGAGCTAGGCCTATTGCATGACCGATTCCATGTAATAGTACAGCAAACAAACTTGATTCGTTATAAGCGGGCTTCGTTTTTGTTTCACACCAGTTTTCATCTCGATCCAAATGTATTTCGACCGTTGACCCATCACTTGTTGGAAAATCCGAGTGTGCGAGAATCGTTCCAGGTCCGTCAAACAACCCTGAACACACCCCATTGTTCGTAACTCTACGATGCATTCCTCTCTGATACGAAATGAGTATATCGGCTGTGTTACCACCTGTATATTCAAAGCTCAGTCCAGAATATTTGCTCCACACTTCAAATACCTCCGTGGTCAATCTAAGCAGTTGAGTTGAGGCAAATCTGAATTTCCATGTCAATTTCGACTTCCACCATCTGGATGTTGTTCTGTATTGAGAAGGATCATCAGCCACTCCGCACCTTTTCGTATTCATCAATTTCAAAGTCTCATTATTTAGGGTACCGTCTATTGGCAGTCTATAGAATTCTTGAAACACTCTCAAGGCATCCTCTGTTTCACTCAATCCGTTGGAATTTTCCGTCATATATCCATATTTTACTAGATATTCGTTCGCCTGGGCTCCGACGAAGCATAGAATGAATAATAACATGTTGCTCTATCGACAACTTTACACATAATGCCTCTCTGACTGACTGAAACTCTTATATATCTACATTCGCGGAATTTTTGAAGCGTGGAGAAACAAATGTCTAGGGCCAGGCCGAGCCTGGTAAATATTAACAAGTGTTGGTTATCAAAATAATTGCGGCTTCTATAGCACATCGTTGCAATCTTAATACGTTAGCGACGTATTTCAAAACAGATATGATTTATCCGTTTAACCATGATTGTTACTATATAGAATGATAAATTGAATCATTTTAAGAATGTAGTTTATTTCCATAAATATTCATAGACTGAAACATCTCAACTATTTACACTCGTATCTAACCAGCCACACAAATATACCTATATGCTGCTTCACATTGTTCTCCCTAACCTCACATATTGCTTGCTGTCTACCTTGAACGATCTTGTATATACAGGCTGATTAACACTACTTGGTCTCTACCATACAACCATAGCAGAAGGGCCCCTAGCGGTCAGAGACCACACCCTAGCCGTCTACCCGGTAACACCTAGAGGTTAGAGGCGAGACCACACCCTAACCGTCTACCCGGCCGGTAATACAGGTTCAGTACTTACCGATACCTATCTGGGCATACCGCGCATGCACGAGTGTATCACTGGTTGCCTACATCTGATAAGGCTCTCTATCAGGCGGGCCCAAGTGTCCCCATACCTACTAGGGATGTATGTATGATGTATGGTGAAAGGGGTCGCTCTCTGGAATGAGAGAGGAAACGGGACGATATCCGTATAACCAGGAAGCGCGAGATCTGCCAGCAGGGCCGAGTGCGCACTCGCTCTGGTGGCCGTTCTGTATGCTAGATAATTGATGGGGGAGATTATCTTAAGAGGTACCTCATTTTTAAGACTCCTCTACCAAAAATGTTATATAGCAACCATCACCCTAGGTCGAGTGACGTCATAGCGGAACCAAGTACTTTATATGCAGTGTCAAGTTATTTCTCTTTTCTTGAGTCTTGACCTAGGTTCCCTATGGACGGAAGTATAGTCAGTAAATTAGGGTCATCTGACTCTTCAAGTCACCGCGTTCCGTTTCGATTATTTTTGTTGTTGTTGAAAAGAAGAGCTCTTGAGCTTATATCAAGTAAATTCAGTGAACAAGAGCTCAGACCCTCGAATCACGAATGTAGAAAGATGCTGGGGTAAGTATGTAAGGACACGCGAATGGCAGTCAAGAACGAGAGAGACGTTTCACCCCCAGGAGGCGAGATAGTAGAGGCGCTTATGGGTTAGAACAGTGCCCTCGAGCATTTGGTCCAGAAATGTTTTTGTTTGATTATGTTCGACACCCCCCTGTCCTTTTTATGGTAAACTATGTCCTCGCTTACGAATATAGTTAGCGCAAAGAGAAGGGGAGGTGATCCGGATGAACAGGTTTTAAGTAATAGCCGTGTACGGCAATCTATTTTCTGATAGATTTTTTTTGTGTTGTCGTTAGGTCCGAGTAAGACATTTTAGAACTTTTCGAAGAAATTCATTCATGCAGAGAGCAGCAGCCGGATTATACATAATGTTTTTTTTTGTAATGTTGCATACGTATTTCTAGTGTGGCAGCTTGTATTACCTGCATGGTTTTATTGTTTTTTTTTTTTTTTTTGCGAAATAGGTGTTAGTGTAACAGATAGTAAGTAACTTTAGAGTAACCTCGCTCCTATGTACGATGAAGGAAGTCGAATTCAAGTTGTTTTCATGTAATCCTACTATAATGAAGGGAACAGTTGTTTTAACTTTTTTTTTGTGATTAGAGAACTTAGCTTCTTTTGCTCGGGAGTATTACGGCCGCAACAATGTGCGGGCTTGTAATAGCTCTCCTTCTACGTGCAATATACATGTCATCGCTTAGGGTTACATACTGGAACAATTTTTTTGTTTGTTTTTGCGATATTTTGGGTTTTGGGGCCCATCAGCAGGTCACGGGACACCCGGTCTGCAGTAATTGTTTTTTTTTTGGAATTGGTCGACTCAGATGAAGAAGGATCACCTAGAACGAGTGTAGATCCAGGTAAATTGCGGGTACTAGTTTCACCAAAGATGGTTAAGTGTGGACATCGGTAGTAGTCAGAACTTAGTGAGGGCACTTTGAGAAAAAAGGACAGTTCTCAACCACCTACTCGGTAGTTCTCCACCACGTACTTGTTCGGTAAGTCCAGCTTGCTTTATGCCCACAGGGATGCTCCATTGTTGCATTAAATCAAGTCATGTATAAATCAAATCAACTGATATAATGTTTGTCAAGATTATGCAAATCAAGTTCAAGAAATTTATAGAGATTAAATCAACAATGCAACAAGGGTTATGCATCCATAGGGCTGAAACAGCGCTGGACTTGTTCGCGTCTTCCGCGTTACGCGCATAATGTTGTTCCTTTATTTAAAATCATTTTCTTATGCCAATTCCATATCATACCAAATTTAATCCGACGTAAAAATCGAGTGTTTAAATTATTTGTGCCTAATTACTACAAGGGGTTTGAGAGGCAATTGTTATATTAGACCAACAGGGTAAGTGCATTTTGATTGCCAAAGAACAACTGTTATATTGACTTCAACCTCTGAATCGGCAATATAATATAATATGGTTATTTAATCTTCAGATCATGCTCCGTCCGCCAATGTTTAATTTGTTAATATATATTTTTCCTGCCATTCAGGCTAAGTAGTGATCTATTGTAATTCCGCTCATCGGAGATTACTTAGGGGAGATGATAGAGTATCAGGTCGTTAGGATTGCCCTAGCTTACCAGAAATAGAGGAATCCTTCTTAAATTCTAAGTATTATCTATCAATCATCGGCGTGATCGAGCGCGAAATTGATCACTGTCCCGTTGGTAATTAGCTTTCACTGATTCCAACTCTCTTGAGATAACCGGAGCAGAAACTCGCTCGCTGGCGAAAGGGGTAGAACTAGCGACATTGATAACAGTTTCTCAAGTTCCCACTTAGGGTGAACCTGAATTAGACGTTTTTAAATCTACGCTATCGTTACAATAACCAAATTTTGGATTAATGTTATAATCGTTTGTCGTTGGTTGTAATGTATCAAATTTTGTTTACTTTTATTCAATATACAGTATCGGAAATAATTCTTCTGGGGTATAGACATAAATCTACACATGCAACAAGGAACGCAATGATATGGTGATACCACATAAACAAGAGAGACGCACTGCTATGCGCCCCTCCTCTTACCCCACCCGAGGCGTTAACTGCGACTCGCACATTCACCCCACTGGTGCTGGTATGATACTGACGTCCTACGTTCTGAGTTGACCGACCTGAAATTGTAATGCTCTCTCTTCATTAGCAAGCTATTCTTTACGCTCTCATGAAGCCACCATACCCAAGATAAATAATTTCCGAACCTGTATATTCATATTTAATTTGATTAACGAGTTTAACTGTTAATTCCTAATCACCTCTCAGCGATTACGACCTTCAGAATTCACGCTCGAATAGTTATAAAGATATACGTATAAGTACTTGCACGAGGCGGTGCCTTGAAAGAGATCAAGGCATCGTAGTCAAAAATAGCTTCTAGGTGGGCTGAAATATACACCTAGTGATGGAAGCTTAGAAGAACCTTAAGGGTACACGGATCACCTAAGATCTTTTGATACCTGAGCAGGTTCCAACAAACAAATATTAATTCATATAACATGCCGATGAGGTATTAACGCTACATGAAATAATACCCAGCCGACTGGGTGCTTACAAGCAGTGAGATAGACTTCCAAAGCTTTCCACTTATTTGGAAATATTTAATCTGGAGTAATTTAATTTCAGATTTATTATTATAAAACAATACGCTCGGCTCGCCGTTACAATACTATACAGGTTGTTTGTAATGAAGGGTTTATGTTTGAGATACATGCTACTTGTAAAGATTCTAGACGAGTTGTCATGGCGTATCCTTTCCATCCAATTCATAACTGACATATTCAAAGAGAAACGCTCCAAAATTATTGGTTATCGTACATTCACCATCACCACCTGCTTCTTGCTGGAATTCTTCCTCGATGAATGAAGCAGACGAGGCTAAATCTGCCAACACACCTTGTTGATTGATTAATATTTCAATTTTATTGCTGTTGCCGAAAGATGTTGTGTGTGGATAGTGGGTGTGAGTTTCTCCTCGAATGATGTCTTCATTGAAATTTGACTCGTTGAATATTTGAAGTTTTTCCGTAATGGAACCAAGGGACTTAAAATTTTTTTATTCTTTACTGATAGTGCTGCGGCAGCTACCTTCTCCTTTGAACTCGTTGTAGGTAATAGCTAATGATATATATGAGGATATCTTTTGTTGCTGAAATCCAATCCCATGTTCTCTATTGACGTCGGCTGCAACAATCTTCTCAGATGAATTCTTTGTATATAATGAACGTTGGTGAGTATTGTATTGACATTTATTGTTGAAAGCCATAATCTCTAGCGGTCTTTTTCAACTCTATTTGTTTAATGATTTCTTCTCCACAATAATTTACCCGTTTCCAATTGTGATCTTAAATATTTAGTGTGATTTTATCCAAGGACGTCTTGTTGATGACCGGTAGATAAACAAGGTTTTTGAGCTCTATATCAACGGAAAAAGCAAGTGGTACAAAAGGTGAAAGCTCGTATATCGTATGAGCTAACTCATTGTTATAATATGCTCCTACGGTTAAGTTACGCTCCATTCTAATAGTTTGAAATTTGATTATGTTGATAAGCCGGTCAGATACATGTAGTTCATGAGATGTCAATATCTTTTTGCTGAATCCCAATAGTTCGCTTATACTATCATGCGGATTAAAATTTACTTCAAAATCACTACTTAGCTCTGTGCGTTAAGTGTTGTTGTTAGATTTTATTGATAATTTTCGGTCATGTTCTTCTTGTTTCACTCATATCTGTCAACCCGTAGGATCCTGTAGGTATAATTACTACATTCTCCTCACCCTTCCCATTTTTATAATAAAATTTTCTAAAACTTTCTTCAATGTTCGGGATACTATTGTACGTAAGCAAACCGACAAGTGCAATGAGATATTATGAATGAGGATCTAGTTTTATTGGCGGATGAAAATCTACAGACAAGCAGGAGCTGTTACCCGTGATAGTGAGTGCCTGAGACATGATTCATAAAAACTTCATTGGCAATCTATTTATATACTAATACATATAATTGTAGTCGATCGCAACTGAAGGGTTATAAAGAAATTCGAAACATAAATAACCACAATTATAAGTGTTATATTGCTGACAACTGTCGTGATTGAATTATATCTTACACATTTTGAAATAATCCACTATTTCGTGAGGTCGGCGTATATTGCCAAAACTGTCATAAAAGAAAACTGTATCACCGACTTTCTTAAACCTAACCCAGTGAGTGCCTTCATTGTCCGTGCTATCTAAATCAACTATTTCACACTCGTCTTTCTACGGTCCATTAGATGGCAGTTTATCACGCATAAATACTCCTCTGAAGGTCTTCTCAGTAGGTTTACTAACAGTTTGATTCAAATATAGACCAAGACCTTTGCGATATTCCTAAATATAGACCATATCCTTGTTTTCCGATAACTATAGCTTCCATTGTTGTATTATGTCTTTCTTTCCGTTTGCTCCAAAGTTTTTCGATTCCTTTTTTGTAATTCCTCCTTGTAGAATCCTCCACTTTTCGTTTTTCCCAACATATCTTGCTAAGTAAACATAACAGGGACTGTTATGTTTTGAACAATTCCGTCGAGGAATGAGTATATATTCTTTTCCAAATATATGTGCGAGTGAGATAGCTTCAATATCTCGCTCTCATTCTATTTCGTCACTTTTATTGGAGTCATATTTATAGTACTATGCTTATGTTTATTATATTTTTCCGTGATATATCAAGCCATTTGTTTTTCCCTTTCAGACTGAATTGTTTGTAGAGCATTGCTTTCAACGTTCGACTGACACGTTCAGCAATAGCAAGTTTTTTCACATCATACGTATTATAATGGTTGATTTTATGTTTCTTCATTAGGTCGTCAAAATGTTTATTGAAGAATTCTTTTCCCTGATCACTTTGCAGATTCCTAGGTTTACGTCATTCCACTAATATAGAAGTACCCGGACAAGTCCACAGAAATTTCGTGAAGCCATCGATCATAACCAATATGTGTTTGAATCCTCGATCCATTTGCCACAAATCATCGGAAGCTCTTATGATTGTTCTGCGGCTTTTAAAATTCTTCATACTCGGTTTATGAAGGTCATGCACAACTTATTCTCATCATATTAATGCAGAAATGTAGTGTAGAATTATTTTTTGCGTATATTTACAGAATTTGGAGTTTCACAGAGACCTGCTTTGTTTTTTTTGGATCATGAGGGTCTCTTCTTCCACAGATATCATCCGTCGTTCCAAAGACTCCAATCTATTACTAATGCAATTTAGATGTATATCCAGACCGTCAAATGTCGTCTTAATCTCTTTTGAATAATTTCTGTTTTTCCTCACACTATCACCAATGGTTTTATACTCTGATTTTATATCACTCTCTATTCCGTTATATTTATTCTGACTGTCCGTCAGCTGAGAATAACCTTCTCGTTCCTTAATTTTTGTTCATCTAGGCCCTTTTTCATCTTTGATCAAATTATCAACCCTAACATTGAAGGTATCTTTGAGACCGGTTTCCGTTTTCAGATTCAATTCTTGTGTTAATTCACCAACATATACTTTATTTGCAGCATCTTGATTATCATTATTATTTACGTTGTACAATCTATGATTTTCCATATGATAGCTTCCATCGGTCGTTAAGAATAATCCTTGTCCATGGACTGAAATTATTATTAAATATATTTGTATCATGTGTCCACATGGAAGAGGAGGATCTACCCAACTTATACATTGAAACCATTTTTATAACTGTGATGCATTTGCCATTACATATAATTTTTGTTCAATTACATTAGCCTCTATCAATTCTTCTATTATAGACATTACATTTTAACGAGTTACCCTTGATAATTATATTACTCTCATTATCAATGTCTATAGGTTGATTGCCCATGAACCATTTGTCTATAGTTGAATTATATTGCAAACCCAGTTTATCAACGTATCTCTTGAAATCATCATCCAATAGCAATCCTATAATCATGTGCTAATGAGGAGTATTGTTGCAGAAACTCTTTTGTAGTCGCAGAATTATCTTCCTCAAGTTTTCCTAATTCCCTCCAGTATCTGGGGGATTATACACGAATTCTTATTCTTCAGTTACAATATTTGGAGTGGTATGCTCCCCATTTGTCTGTTAGATGTATATATATCAAAACTTTTGCGATAACGCCCTTTGTTCATATCACAATCTTTGTTCATCATAAGGAATCCATATTTATCTTTCCAACATACGCTACATATCTCTTTGAATTTCTCAAGTGACATGTCGGTACTTATATGATCAATAAATATATGCTTCAAATAGAGTTCAATCTGTTTGAAAATAATCAAGTAATTGGTATTGTCGCGCAAACCATCTTTTGGACATTTAGCAAAGGAGTGACAAAGATTGAAAATATCAACTGAGCTATGTCTCCCTCTTGAAAAATAATCATGAATTTTCACCTGTTTCCATCAATACATCATCGAATATTATTACCAAATTAGGCTTTGCTTCTGTAGGGTCTATGACGTCATCACTTTCAGTATATGGAAAATATCAAGTCCAATGTTCCCTTCAGTAACTGGTATTTTGGTTGGTGTAAAGACTATGAATAAATTTAAACGAACACATCCTACAAGCAACCTGTATATACACAACATATATTCTATAGCCTCCACACTCTATGGTTTCGTAATCTGTGACTTAGGTTAGCTCTATGCTCAGGGTTAGCTGTACCTCGGAACGGAAGCTGGCGTGCAACGTCCGTTCGGGACATTGTGGTCAGTATCAACCACGGTCGTACATACAGGTCCGGAAACTTTATGGTTGAGATGAGTCGCTTACGCGTCGTCAAACTCGTAGTCCCTCGCTCAATCACCAGCTGGCGCTTGGATCACGAGGTGGTAAAACGATTCTGAAAACGCAGGTATGCCTTGTGTTCACAAGTCAACTGACAGTTTTCAGAAAATACCCCTACGTGGCGTCTTTTGGTACTACGCGAAAGTCGACGCGTGAGCGACTCACTGCTCACATAAGAAACAACCTCGAGTTTCCAGACCTGTGTATACGACCGTGGTATCAACTAATTTGTTGCTGTTCACACTGCTACACAGAGAACTCGTTATCGTAGTGTCAGTATAGCTGAGAGAAATCTATTTACCCTCACTTCTAGTCTCATAGAATATCAAGATTGTGAGACAGATATCAGGAGTTAGGTTGTTGCTCAGCCAAACACCTGTGAATCACTTGTCAAAATGTCAGACACTTCACCTGACAATCATTTGTCAAAATGTCAGACACTTTTTTAGATTGACACCACTTAGGAGTGACTTTAGTTTCTTTCCCCAGCGTTTGAATTATTCCTCGATACAACCCTGTTCATACATTTTTATTTAATTCGCTTACAATTTTGATACAGACCTAGCGCATCGGAATGCCCCGCAGCCAGTTATTATAATTTTACACTGATATTGATTAGAAATAACCGCATTTGTCAACAGATTCTTCGTTTTCTTTTGAAGCAATAATATATCTACCTTAAGCAAATTTGCATGCGCGATCCTTGCTAGTGTCGATTGACACCACTTAGGGATGACTTTAGTTTCTTTCCCCCAGCGTTTGGATTTTTACTGGGTACAACCCTGTGACAGATTCTTCATTCTACTTTGAAGCAACAATATATCTACCTTAGACAAATTTGTATAAAAGCTGCTTACCGCGGATTCCCTGCATTTCGAAGTTTCCGAAAAGTGACCTCAATAACAACGCTTCGAATCTCTCAAGCCCTAGCCAACCTCAGATTCTGTAATGCTCAACGGACCCTTTCGGCTGGTAACACAGTGACCCTGAGCCCATTTTTGGTTCTAGTGGGCCCTAGGCTCATTTACCTCCTTGGGCCCCGTCGTAGGATTAGGAATAAAGCATTAATAGCGGCGCAGGCGGAAAACTTGGTGTCAGAAATAGAACACCAAAACAATAACAATAAATACTGTCAAGAACCAACCTTTATATCATTTTGTCAACATAAATTGGATGTAACACAAAATAAATAAAATAACTAACACAGAACACAAATAATAAAATATAGAAAAACGGTCTCAATAGAGAAATAAATACAAAACCAACATTCCTACTAGCCTAAAGCGCATTAAATTGAAATATTAAAATTTTTTGTTTTGGGCATTTTTATTTCCGCCAATTGGTTTATAATTTTATTGGAATCTATGTTTTCTATTACCTCATTTTCCATGTTAAGAAGGGGTGAAGATGATAAGTTATCTTGGTTCAAAGAGTTTCTAAGATATGATTTTACCCTTTTTAGAGTGGAAAATGATCGTTCACCTGACGCGATATTATTGGTATTGACAAATTAATATATCCGAAGTAATATTTCAACATTGGAAAATGTCGAGACAGTGTTAAGTTCGATTAAAAACTCTAACATTTTTCAGGATTTTGAACAATGTTGCTAGATTCAGATTAACACGTTTTCTTAAGTTGCATTAATTCATTTTCTAGGTCATTTACATCGATCTTCTGATAGAAATATTGTTCAACAATTTTAAGACTTGTTTTGAAATCCCCTTCGGAATTATCCACAAAAAATATATTGAAAATATCATTCACAGAATTATAAGACTCTTGTCTTCTTTTTAACTCCATGACTAATTTGTCACAAATTACAAAAAAGTGTTTATTTCAAAGTTTTCATGTCCAACAAAACCAACTCCCTCATAAGAACTTTCTTCAAAACATTTTCTTCTTTTCCGTATTCTGGTACTTTCATCTTTATACATTGTGCTCTCAGGATCGATTTTTTGCCCCTTCTCCAATTTCCCCATATTGTTCTCTTAGATGTGTAACGAAAATAATTAAACTCTTATAAAGTTCGCAAGCTATAATGAAGTTATTTTAAATTCCTTGCAATAATTTTCATTGATCCTTTCTAATAATTTTTTCCAAATAAGAGTCAAAAGAGCAAACTCAAATGAATAAAGTTTCTTCAAAATCTTTTTTGCTTCTGACCTGGTGGAATTTATTTGGTTCGTATCTTCATGCAATTGGATTGAACTCTTTTTAATTTCATTGAAACCAATTGCAAGCGTCTGATCTAGCGGACCATCTGTTATCGCAAATATTTTTAGCAGCCCATGGCTTAGGTGTGGTTCTTCCCATACGTCTTTGTAGAACACTCCATCTGAACGTAGATGCTGAGAAAAAATTGAACAAATGTTGGACATGATCAAAATATGTACCCTCAAGGCCTAAACATTTTTCTACTGGTTGACCGTTCGGTAAAACATATCTAACGATTAAAGTGAGTTGGTCAGTATGAGAAATTTAGGAAGTCGAGTCAACAATTATAGAAAAGTATTTCGCGGCATGCAAATTTTTTAGGTTGTAATTTAGGACTTCTCTTAAGAAAAGACAACATTGCACCTTTTTGCTTTTCTCGTTGATTTTTTCTCATTCTTGCTTCTTGCGTATTTTGCTGCCGCTTAAACGCTGTCTAGGATGGTACTTATTATCTGCGACTGTAGATATAGAAACCTGAAAAGAAATTATTCTTAAATTTACCACAATATTCCATATAAGTGCAATCAGGAGAAGAATTAATAAGATAGGATGAACCGATTTTGAAAAAAAAAATTTAATCGATTCAGGAAGTCATTTAGAAAAAATGTTACCAATTTTTTTTCTTCTAATGTGCATTTTAGCATTTTTTTTTTTTTTTTTTTAAGTTGAATCATGATTAATTGAAGAACCGCTAATATTATTAACAATTCTTCAATCAATCATAATTCAATTGGTTTGGCATTGACCAGGTCATTTGCCACGTAGTTTGAAATTAATATATATATACCTCTTCTACGGGCCATCGGAAAAATTCCGCAGTCGCAGAATTCGAACCCGCGACCAGCAGCCACAGTGATTATAAGATTGATTGCTTATACCACTGAGCCACCAGGCCCGCCATTTTAGCATTTCTGCAGAAGAAAATGCATCTCTTTGAATGCACTTTCAGGAGATAATATTAAAAATGTTGAAAACATGTCCAAATATAGCCAAAATTTCTCATCTGAGGATTTTTGGGGTCGCTGATCACGATTCCGGTGCACAACCGGCAACCTCGAAAAAACCTCCCTCACAAGTTTCATCCCATTCCAAAAGATAATTTCACGAATTCCCTGGAGACGACGATAATACCTGGATGTACTGGGCTCCAGGTGCGCCGTAGTTCAAATCCGGCACCGGAATCGTGTTCAACGACCACAAAAACCTCCGAGATACGAACTTGGTTGCGTATCAAAGCATATTAAAGATCAATCCATGGAGATGACCGAGATAATCAGAGTATCCTGAGCACCAGGTGACTATTGAAAGTATTGGTCACAGCCGGCAACCACAAGAGAACCTTCTCACTAAGTATCACTCCATTGCAAAAGAGATTTTTCCGAATTCCCTAGAGAAGACGATATTACCCGGATGTACTGAGCCCCAGGTGCGTTGTAGATGAAATCTGGCACCGGAATCGTAATCAGCGACCCCAAAAACCCCCGGGTGAGAAATTTTGGCTATATTTGGACATGTTTTCAACATTTTTAGTATTATCTCCTGAAAGTGCATTCAAAGAGATGCATTTCCTCTGTAGAAATGCTAAAATGCACATTAGAAGAAAAAAATGGTAACATTTTTTCTAAATGATTTCATGAATCGATTAAAAAAAAATTATGTATCGAAATCGGTTCATCCGATTTGTTTTTTCGACCTTGTCTGCTTTATTTCCTCGCCTATACCCACAAAAATAGATATCAATTTTTCTAAATTAACTGTTTGAATAAAAAATATTTACT
Organism: Endomychus coccineus; assembly: GCA_958510875.1. Lineage (NCBI taxonomy): Eukaryota > Metazoa > Arthropoda > Insecta > Coleoptera > Endomychidae > Endomychus > Endomychus coccineus. The sequence goes on along the minus strand of OY294070.1, from coordinate 51,716,522 downwards.
TTTGTGAATTTGAAAAATATTTATTTGTACTTTATACTTTTATGTTTGCTCACAATGTCTACGAAACATTAACTGCATGAACTATTAACCGAATATCCGAAAGTGTAGCGGAACATCCTGCATGAACGGTGTATTTGTTTGGAAGGTGTAATGCTGGAGCCAGCTACCTACCCATCACTCATAGTTGCTCACGGGCTAATCTCAAAGGTGGAGACCGCAGCCCTACATTTATTGTTCTGCACCTTAAATAGATTAATTACTTTTTATGGCGTTACGACAAAAACGCATTTGGTGTACCGCTCGTTGAATTTCCATCTTCGCGATATTGTATCCGTTCTTGATTGATTTGATTTCTTAGTGTGTGCCAATACTACTTTTATATAAGGTTTTAGTGCCCGATTTTATTGAACGCGGTATTCTTTACCACGTGGAATAAACGGCATTATTTCGGAATACTAGATTATTTCGCAACCCGGAACCTCCCTTGACATTATTCTGTTTCAAGAACCTTACGGTGCAAAGGAGAGATACCTACCTCAGTACCGGTGCCCTTTGGAAATGAGCAAGCGATCAGGCGTCATTATTCGACGATCGCAGCGCTGAAGTAGTGGGCAGCTTGGCCGCTTCAGTGTTTAATGTTATAAGGGAGAAGAGCATAGATATTATATATACATACATGGATAGCGCATGGTATACGAACCGCTGTCCAGTCGATGACTCCAACACGTAAGAGAGACAGAAGACCTATTCCAGCCAGGTATTAGACAGAGATGAAGATAATTCTGACCACGTGACAAGTGGCAAGAACGTGAATAATTTATATTGATTTAAATGGAGCACTTTACGAATTTCATGAATTATCAAGTTATAATCGTTTTTGATCGGTTTTTATGATTCAGCAACAATAAATAATATTATTATGTACAAAACGATATAGAATTAATCATCGTTCATTTTGAATTTAATCATATTTCCATGAAGCATCTATATGCAACTTGTTTTGTATTTCTTCAATGGAAAATTTTAGTATGTAATGAACTGAAATTACTGTACTCACATTAAATGACAAATTTTGTTATTAACAGCTTCAATTATTAAATAATACATATGTGCAACTACATAATCATTACCATAGATGACCTAATAAATAAAACATCTTTCATAATGCCGTGGAGATTTAATCATAATATGGAAAACAAGTAACATATACACATTATTCAAAATTAAGCAACCTAACAGAAATATGTCTATAAATATCAAAAATCCTCAAATAATTAGACATAAATAATATTTGCTATTTCTTGGAGTATTTCGAAAAAAAAGTAGGTCATTTATTAAAATTATTGATCTAATTCGTTACTATATAACCCAAACCTGGTTTTTTCCTAAGCCAGAGATTGATCTGATTGTGTCTCAAGATGCTAAATATAAATAAGAAGAACTGGAAATTACATAAATGAACAGTTATTGTTATTCAGTGGTGATCTTCTGGTATTGTGGCTAGTCGCAGATGTCAAATTGCTAGCTTACCTTTTGTTATAATAATAAACATTAACAAAATATTACGGCTTCTAAAGAAAATAAAAGTGATATAAACATAGCATTAACGTTATCGGTAACCTTAATTTTGAACTTAAATTTTACCAACAGAGGAACATTATGAAATAATATCAGGTACTGTTACTGTTAAAAATACAATTCTTCGAGAATAAAAGTAAACATTGTTCGGAATTATCCTGCCCGTCCTTCACATGTTTTAATACATTTTTGAGATGTTTAACTTTTGCATTCATTCGACGATTCCTTGTAGTCAAGTAATTCATTACTTTTCTTTGCTTATCAATAGTATGCTTCGTAATTTGAAAAATTATGTACATGTTAGAAGATGAAGGTACAGGACTGAAAAGATTGTATCAAAATGTTATAAATCTACTTAGCATATAATATACCAATGAGGTGCCCTCACAACAAATAATGTTTGCATAATCACTAGTAAAAACATGATAATAACATATACCCAGCTAAAAATTATAACAAATTCATATTGTTTACCGATTTCTAGTTTCTCTGGGTTTTAACTTACGTTTCAAAAGATTCGCGGGAAAATTTTAAATACTAGGAGGAACTACATGGTATTTTACTGATTGCCTTCCCAATGAACCAATGAATACCTGAAATTATTTTCTGTAAAGTGTTCACTACAAAGAAGAGAACTCTTGTTGGGCACATAGTTTTTTCTCTTAATTGCTATTACCCATTTTTGTTTCATATTTTCATCTGAAGGAAAACTGAAATGAGAAGTAATTATTACACTATTAGTTTATATTTTCGATTGTGAATAGTCGATTAAAATTGTAATTCTAACGTCTACGCTTCAATTACATTATTGTCAATTAAGTATCTACTACTACTATCCAGTATATACTAAACTTGTAAATATCAGTAAAAACTAGGTCCTCCTTTTTGATACCGATTTGTACATCCAAATCCGGAACACGATTTCACCATTGTTATATTTTAGATGTATTAAAAGTATCCAATAAAACTAATTAATCACACATTTCACTATTATAACCTTATTGTCGCCAAGAATTATTACACAATATAATTCGATAAAATCAAAGTAAAAAGCGAAACAACTAATCACAACTAAAAAACAAAGCACTAAAGAAGTTTTCTGTATTAAAATAATGCTATTTTTTTTTGAAAACAACATAATATGATAGATTACAGTAACATGTACTTTTATGGCTAGAACGATGTTTTACCACTTGTCAGCTGTTTCATATGTTGGAGTCAATGAAAATCCCTCATGCGCTATCTATGGAGAAGAGAAGCCAGGTACGGGACAATAAAACTATAGCAAAATATATCAATACTGTATGGTACTATAAATTATAAATGCAAAAGATATGTGAAATCGAAAAATATTTACAAAATTCATGGACTCTGCATCAGTCATCATGTAAGAAATTCGTATTTGTGATAAATAATATCAGAGATACAGTTGATCATCGAACAGATGTTCATAGTTCTCATTTTAATAATAACCATCTAGTTACTTGAAAGAAGTAGAAAGGAAAATTGCCCGGAGAAATTTGAAGAATATAAGGCCTTCTCAATATTGAACTAAAGTAATTAAGGAATCATCTTCTAATTTAATCAAAGAAGGTAACTTGCAGAATATAAAATTATCGATATTGTCGACCTTATTCTTATGCAAAGGTGTCACTCCGATTTCGTAAAAGAAGCGGGACAAACTTTTCACGTTCACATTTTCGGATTGGAACAATTGAAAATATTAGAAAAATATACATTAAAAAAAGTTACCTACTGGATTCTGTGATCATGATGCTGTTTCCATTGGAATTTGGTTGGCAAAATTCAAACATTTTTGTTTTCAATGAGAGTATAAGTGGCCTGTCTTTCCTGCGATTGTAACAGACAATGAGATATACTGGTTGCGAGGTAGACACGTGCCTCGTATGTTGTAGTTGTGCTCCTGAATTTTACTCAAATTAATAGTGAATCAGTCAAGTAAAAATCCCCATGAATGATAATAGTGATGGTCTAATTAATCAGGAAAATGCTGATGAAAGTAAACCCTCGAAAACTAGATCTGGAAAACAAATATAGCAAAGTACAAGTAATCGATAATCCTATAGCAAACCAAATAAAGACACGTAAGGTAAGCGGATAAAGATTCTGATATTAAAGTAAAGAACAGTGATATCATTTCCAATCTCTATATATTTAAAGAAATCCAAACATTGCGAAAAACGATTTCATCATTAGATATAAAAGTAAATACATTTATTTCCACAAAGAATAATGAACTGGAATCTAAAATTAATGATCTAGTTAAAGAAAACACTAATTTGAAACTAAAATTGAATAAATTGAAAAATACCAAGAAATCGTACAGCTCCGTTTCTAAATGTCACGAAATAGACAAAACTCAAAAACCTAACTTCGTGATCAGTCATAACAGCAATGCTATTGATGCACCAATCGTTCCGAGCGAACCTACAAACAACATAACAGCAAGTCAAATGGCACATACCGTTTGTAACGCACATATATCCATAAATAAATTGGGAAATGCATAAACTGGAACAGACGCCGATGGATTTCAAACAGTTCAAGAAAAAAATCCAAAGTGAAATGATAACAAAAATAGGGACATAAGAAAATTATCTAAATCTAAGCTGAACCAAAATTAGGCAGTTCATCTAGTGGTATACTCAAAAGCGTTCCTAAAAATGAACATTTTCATAGATAGATAGATAGATAGATAGATAGATAGATAGATAGATAGTTCGTTTATTCATTCAACTTTACAGATATGCCCTAACACTATGGGCAACAAATTTTTTATGAAGCGTACTCCACCAAACCCGGTGAATAAATCAGTCTGTTATAAAAAATGATTCAACAAGTTAGTAAAACTGAGATACATTAAAATTCTTCATCAAAATGTGCGATCCCTTGGAAATTGTGTTAACGAACTTGAAATATTCTTAGAAAATATTAGTTTTTGTGAATATCTATGCATTACTGAACACTGGCAAAATGAAGACCTGCTGAAAATGTTCCCCATTGCGAATAGGACTCTCATCAAGTTTCTGTCATCATAGTACAGTCGCTAGAGGAACGAAATCCAGCGCATATCGCTTGAAAAATGAAGGTGTAAATTTAGTATGCAAAATTCCTACGAGTTAGCTTCAAAAGTTACGGCCATTTTTAGGCGCGAAAAAATACGATTTTCATATTTTTTGCGTTTAAAAAGAAAACGGTGGCCCAAATGGAAAAACAGAGACAAACTGTACAAAAAGTGAAAACGCATCGTTTGATTTCGATGTTACAGTCTTGAGATATGAGCAAAATAGTGTTTTTTTAGGGGAATACAAATGTTTTTTTTTCTCATTCGAACATTGACCAAAAAAATAGCCTATTCAAATTGAAATATATTTTTTTATGAACTTTCTACGGTGTTTTTTTTATCTTTCATTTTGGCTTCACAATCGGCCATTTCCAAAAATCCCTAAAACTGAGATTGCCAGCCGAAAAATGGACTTATCGACAAGAAAAAAATTTTTCTTGTGAATCTCAACAAATGTGATACAAAACATCCTTCGATACTGTTTTTGGGGCTTAAAAAAAATGTAGGACAACTTTGAAAATTTCGGACCTCGGAAAATGTGCAAATTTCGTAGGTTAGAATTTTTTTTGGATGATCAAATCTCAGGTTCTGTTATAGTATTTCACGACGCGTATTTTACGCTAAAGAAAACTTTTCTAAGTTGAGTAGAAGTTGAGATATTGATATAAATGTGTTTGAACCCAATTTTGGGCCTATAAAAAAATATTGGAGATTGTTGGAAAGTAGACAAATTTTCTGATCTAAATCCAAAAATAAGACCTCGTAGCTATTACCATCTCGAATTTAGAGCGCGTTGACATAAAAAAAATCACGTGTAAAATAATGCAGCGGCTCAAATTTCTATACCGCTTATCTGCCGTAATAGTAGATTCCAACTAGTAAATTGAAATTAAAATTTTTTTTTTAATTTTCACAACTTGGTTAGAATTAAAATAACTAAAAAATGATCACATCAATCTAAAATATTATTATTGCACATTGAACAATGAATAATTTGTTTTAACCTTTCAACGCTTTAAAACATACTTTAAGTCATTATAAGTTTCAAGTTTATTTCAAGTTTATTTCAAATTACATTTATAATTTTACATATATCTGTAGCACTTGAGAAAATCTCGTGCTGTGCCAACATTTCATTTTGTACTAAAACTTTTTATGTATGTCTTGTTACCAATCGTAGTACTTATTATGTAAGAAAAAAAAATTTTAGGTTGAAAGATAAAAGATAAAATATAGAATACAAAATATACAAATTCATAAATATGGTGGAATGATGTCGGGTTTTATTTAAGTAATAGCTTACTAAATTGTAATTTTGTATAATGTATAATTTAGTTTGAATTTTAAATTATGTTTTAGTAGCGCTCTTCAATTTGACAGGTAGTGAATTGTACAATCTTATACTAATAAAGTCTTTTCTTTTCTGACAAACAGTTTTATTAAATTTTTGGTATTTATATTCTTTATTCTGTATGGCTCTAGTTGTGTAGGGATGATTTAGTCTTGCAGTATTATTTTGTTTATGTACTGACTGGATTACTGAGAACATATATAGACTTTTGATATTTAGTAATGATTCTTGTATAAATATAGGTTTAATGCTTGTCCTTGCGGGGATCGAAAAAATTATTCTAATCACATAATTTTGTATAATTTGTAATGGTTTCAAGGAGTAATTATGTACAGAGCCCCAAACATTCACACCGTAAGATAAGATTGATACAACCAGACTGTTATAAATAGTCAATACATTTTTCTTATTTAGTATGCTCCTGAGGGAATAAAATCTATATATGAGTTCTTTTGCTTTTTTTGATAGAAAATTGATATGGTTTTCCCGTTTAAGATATTTGTCAAAAAATATTCCCAAATACTTTATAGAATCTGATTGATCAATTACATCTGTGGAGTTTTCTATTTTTAAGGGTTCCAAGATGGGTGGCTGTCCTGCTTTCGTTGGCGAAAATGCTATAAATTAAGTTTTGGAATTGTTCAATTTCAAATTGTTTGCATCCAACCAATTTTTTATATCATTCATAGCTGATTGTGCTCTATCCCAAGCCTCGTTCCAGGTTGCGCCCTCACATATTACAACTGTATCGTCTGCATAAGACAATATTGTGTAATTTCCAAGTAAAAGAAAATTATTGATGGATATAAGAAAGAGTGTTGGCCCTAATATCGTCCCTTGAGCTATGCCGGTTTTAATTATTTGTCTAGAGCTTAGGGTGCTACCTATTTCTGACTTGTTGATGTCTTTCTGCTAAGTAATTTTCTAATAGTTGAAGCACACAACCGCGAATGCCTATGTGTTCCAACTTTTTCAATAATTTTGCATGCATTACTGTGTCGAATGCTTTTTGAAGGTCAAGAAAAATGACAATGGTTTTTTTATCAACATTGAAATTATCTAATATGTGCGAGGTTAACGTCTGTACAGAGTCTGTTGCACTTATCCCTGCACGGAAGCCAAACTGATTATGTGATAGAATCGAATTTTTTTGTAGAAATGCATTGATTCTACTGTTTGAACATTTTTCCATTATTTTTGATATATTGTTCATCAATGATATTGGACGGTAGTTTGCAACGCTTTCTCTGTTTCCCGTTTTAAAGATAGGCACTATGATACTCTCTTTAAATTGTGTTGGAATGATAGAGGTTTCAAAAATTGTATTTATTATATGTTCTAACGGTTTACTTATGTAAGATTTCAAAAGTTTCAAAATTTTCATATGAATACCATCCGTGCCTGGAGCAGTCGAAGTCCTCAAGTTAGTTATAATTTTTTCAATTTCTACATAGTCTACTGGTTCCAAAAACATAGATACTCTATTTTTACTACTCCCATTTGTGATTAAGTGTGCAGAGCTTTCATTCTCGGTGTTGCAATTAGCAGTGAGTTTTTCTCCTATATCCGTGAAATAATTATTGAATATTTCTGCAATTTGCTGAGGATTGTTTATAATTGTGCTATTATTAACAATTTTGTTTATTTGTGCTGTTGTATTCTTTTTAGTGTTATTTGTGATCTCGTTTATTATTTTCCAAGTTTTTTTATAATTTTGTGAAACTTCATTTAATTTGCTTTTATAGTACTCATTTTTTGTAAATTTTATTATATTTGTCACATGATTACGGTATCTGTTGTAGGTACTCCTGTTTTAGTTATTTATTCAGGTTGTGTCTTATTACTTTCCTTTTTAGGTTATCTCTATGTCCAATAGATATTAAAATACCAGTAGTCATCCAGGGCTTCAGTTTTAGTTGCTTATTTTTAACCGATATAATCTCAGTACAGCTTTCTATGGCCCCCAGAACCTTTCTATAAAATATATCAGAGCATAGCTGTGAATCAGTGGAGTTAAATATTACGGAAAAATTCATATTTTGAATGATATTTAAAAGCTTCTTTTCGTCTATTCTTTTTATAAAATTAACATCCTCAGTTTTGTTGTTTTTATTTATTTCTGAAGTTTCTATATTAAAAATTAGAGGGTAATGATCCGTCATAGAGTTATGGAATACTATTGATTTAAATTTAAATTCATTACTCAATTTTTGAGTATTTGATTCATACAAATAAATATGATCAATAATAGTTTGCGAAATCACCATCTACATGTGTTGGACAATTTATTTGTGATAGAAATCCATTTTTTTCCATCATACTTGTGTATGACAATGTATTATGCTTATTTGTCACAGATTCGATATCAATATTCATATTTAAATCTCCTATGAAAACAATTATATCATCTTTATTCATATTTGAGATATAGCAATCCAGATCATTTAAGAAAACATCTATATTTGATTTATTTGGTCTGTAAATTCCAATTATAGTAATTTTTTTCTATTAAATTCTAACTTACACTCTAATACTGTAATTTCGCTTAGTTGAATGGTACTTACTGCAGCTATAATATCATCCCTAACGTATAAAACCACACCATCGCATTTATTAAACGCGCCGTCATTGTAATACACAGTAAAACCAGGAAAACTAAAATTTTCAATATTTTCAATTTTCTATGATTCGCTAAGAATCACCACGTTGATACCTTTGTTATTATTTAATTCCGACAAAATTAGACATAACTCGTCATAATGCGCCTTCAGACTTCTGATGTTATAATATAATACTGTTAAGCTCTGCGTATTATTTTCTATATCTAAGTAATTCACCACCTGTTCAAAGTTCATGCACTCCGTATCATTCACACCATAATTATAATTTTCAAGAATATCAAAAGCTGTATCTATATTAGACATTTATATTGCCAAAGAGAGAGAAAAAAAAACCTATACTAATAGAAAATGAAACTCAAATTAAGATTATTTATACAAATAAGTAATAAGGATATGATGACAAAAATTATATAAAATTCTTTCCTCAAGATCAATTTTGCTCCCTCGAATTTGAAAAAGAAAATTAATTTTTCCCGTTTCTTTCGACAACTTACAATCCCAGGCGTGTAATGTCGCTTTCCGTTTTCATAATATGCTTGGTTTCTCCAAGTTTGACAAAGATTGTCCCTCCTATACACCAAACATTCCTTTTTCCTACTCGTTCCATTGCCCTCTTCATTAAATTGTATTTTTCTTGTGTTAGATCATCAGTGATAACTATTCCACTACCTTGTAAGTTCTTTTTGTTTTGATGAATTAGCATCTTCTTGTTGAAGCTAACTAGTGTTGCTAGTATTGGTCTTTTTCCGTTTTGTACCTTCCCCATTCTAAAGCATGTCCCCAGATCTTCATGGATTATATTTACTTTTAGTTTATTTCTTATAACTTCTGCTACTTTCTCCTTGTGGGTTTCTTGCACCCCATATATTCTAATAGATTTCCTCTTTAAGTGTTGTTGTGGATCCTGTATACTTTCCTGTATTTTTATGTTCACAGTTTATAGGTTGTTGACATCGTTAACGAGTTCTTGTATTTTTTGTTTGGATTCATTTATTCGTAGTTTTTGTTCGACCTTGTTTGATATTAGCTGAATGAATTTATCGTCTTGCATGATTTCAACAATTACTTCCTTAATAATTTCCGTCATATCCTCCTTCTGTTCTCGGGTAAAAGGCATTTTCCACTTCTTAGTTATAAACACTAGTATTTACTACAGTAATTAATTTAGTTTCAAATGTTTTGAATTAGCGGGTCTGAACTTTTATACGGAGCAAAATAAAACACGTGCTACTCGGAGCTAGACATATAAGAAGAATGTTTATACAAATATACAATAACGATTACAGGTTCAGAAAAAATAAGAAATTTCGAGCCAATAAATTAATATACGTAAGTATGATGAGTCATCGATTAGTTTTCCGATTCTTTTGAATATACTATTAATTTGAAGTTTATGACGGTCACATGAAAATGCGTTTACATTTTGTCAAATATGATTCTTGACAAGAAAAATAATTTAAATTGAATATAACAATGTGCAATAATAATATTTTATATTGAAGTGATCATTTTTTAATTATCTTGATACTAATCAAGTTTTAAGTATTCAAAATTTTTTTTTAATTTCAATTTACAAGTTGATATCTACTATTACGGCAGATAAGCGGTATAGAAATTTAAGCCGCTGCATTATTTTACACGTGATTTTTTTTATGTCAACGCGCTCTAAATTCGAGATGGTGATAGCTACCAGGTCTTATTTTTGGATTTAGATCAGAAAATTTGTCTACTTTCCAACGATCTCCAATTTTTTTCTATAGGCCAAAAGTTGGGTTCTGGGGAGGCCCAAACACATTTATATCAATATCTCAACTTTTACTCAACCTAGAAAAGTTTTCTTCAGCGTAATATACGCGTCGTGAAATACTATAACAGAACCTGAGATTTGATCATCCTACAAAATTTCTAACCTAAAAAATTTGCACATTTTCCGAGGTCCGAAATTTTCAAAGTTGTCCTACATTTTTTTTTTTGGAGCCCCAAAAACAGTATTGAAGGATGTTTTGTATCACATTTGTTGAGATCTACAAGAGAATTTTTTTTCTTGTCGATAAGTCCATTTTTCGGCTGGCAATCTCAGTTTTAGGAATTTTTGGAAATGGCCGATTGTGGAGCCAAAATGAAAGATAAAAAAAAACCAAACACCGTAGAAAGTTTATAAAAAAATACATTTCAATTTCAACAGAATATTTTTTCGGTCAATATTCGAATGAGAAAAAAAAACTTTTGTATTCCCCTAAAAAAACACTATTCTGCTCATATCTCAAGACTGTAACATCGAAATTACTTATATTTCCGCTCAAACGATACGTTTTCACTTTTTGTATAATTTATCTCTCGACATGTTTTTCCATTTGGGCCACCGTTTTATTTTAAAACGCAAAAAACTTGAAAATCGTATTTTTTCGCGCCAAAACATGCCCGTAACTTTTGAAGCTAACTTGTAGGAATTTTTGAATTATTTTTTCCGTTTTCAGCACACCGAAATACTTATGAAAACACTGCAAATTCACACCTTCAATTTTTTTTCCTATATTTTCCTCTGGTGACGACTATCAACAAGGAGAACATGGAAGATGAGCTATATGCATAAAGCAGCATGAGAAATATAAACTTGGTCCAGACATAACAAATGTGTCTATTCTATTTGTATTCGAATGTACAGGTATTGTGTTTCCTTAGTAGTATATCATGTGTAATAATATGTGTATATCGTTCACCAGGAGCAGATTTAAATACCTTTTTATTTTGTATAAATTTGATTCTTGACAGATTATTTATGGAAAAAAGTTTGTTATCATTCTGACAGATTGTGATGTCGATTTTTGGGAAGGGGACAATGAGAAAAGTCAGTTTATTACCTCACTTGATTCTTACTTGATGAATATTACCATAAATGAACATATGCGAGTCACTGCTACCACACAGTCTTGTATTGACAATATAATCACAAATATTCCATTAAAGTATAAGTCAGAAGTGCTACAGTCACTCATCTCTGATCATATGGCACAAGCTATAACTAGTTTTACGAATAGTACTTTTAAGATCAATTATGCTAGGGCATTTACTCAGGCAAATATCAATAAATTTTTGACAGCACTTGTCCTATGAAGTTGGGATACTATGTATGAGAAAGCGGACGTATGTGATAAATGTGATATATTTTCAAATATAATACAATATCTGTTTGATAGAAATTTTCCAGTAAAACAGATAAAATTGCGACCGCCACAAAAATTGGACTGGTTACTCCGCAACTGAAATCAATGAAGGATAATTTAAGGTTGTCTATGATATATCTTTATATAACCCGGCTTATAAAAAGGCATTCAGTGAATATAAAATTGAATACAGTTCAGCCTTCCAACATGTAAAGAGATTATAATCTATTAAATAGCGCGTCAAATAAATCTAAATGTATGTGGAACATTGTAAATAAAACGTCCAGTCTGTGGCTTCAAAAAATATTACTGTGTCGTCACATCATATAAATCTTGTAGGGATTTTGAGGGTTGTTACCAGATAACTCATAACGAACTTTCATCAGTTATGGCCGAAAATATATTAGTGGAGGGTAGGATTTATCTGCTCAATAAAACTATAGCAAAATACATCAATACTGTATGTACTATAAATTATAAATGCAAAAGATATGTGGAATCGAAGAATATTTACAAAATTCATGGACTCTGCATCAGTCATCATGTAAGAAATTCGTATTTGTGATAAATAATATCAAAGATAAAGTTGATCATCGAACATATGTTCATAGTTCACATTTTAATAATAACCATCTAGTTACTTGAAAGAAGTAGAAAGGAAAATTTCCCGGAGAAATTTGAAGAATATAAGGCCTTCTCAATATTGAACTAAAGTAATTAAGGAATCATCTTCTAATTTAATCAAAGAAGGTAACTTGCAGAATATAAAATCAGATTCTGTTATCAGGAAAGTAAGATCAGAACCACTAGGTAAAAATGACCGTCACAAACGTGATATTGTCGACCTTATTCTTATGCAAATGTGTCACTCCGATTTCATAAAAGAAGCGGGACAAACTTTTCACGTTCACATTTTCGGATTGAAACTATTGGAAATATTAGAAAAATAAATATTAAAAAAAGTTACCTTCACTGCATGTGAATTCCCCAGGTTGTTAACAAGAAAATATTTTATTATGCCGACGTGGTTAACACACCTTACAACACTAGAATCGTTCCCATTTTGGAAATGTTCAGTTGTGACCATGATGCTGTTTCCATTGGAATTTGATTGGCAAAATTAAAAAAATTTTGTATTCAAGAAGAGCATAAGTGGCCTGTCTTTCCTGCGATTATAACAGACAATGAGATATACTGGTTGCGACGTAGACGCGTGCCTCGTGTGTTGTAGTTGTGCTCCTGAATTTTACTCAACTTTATAGTGAATTAATTAAGTAAAAATCCCCATGAATGATAATAGTGATATTCTAATTAATCAGGAGAATGCTGATGAAAGTAAACCCTCGAAAAGTAGATCTGGAAAATAAATATAGCAAAGTACAAGTGAAGTAATCGATAATCCTATAGCAAACCAAATAAAAACACGCAAGGTAAGCGAATAAAGTTTCTGATATTAAAGTAAAGAACAGTGATATCATTTCCAATCTCTATATATTTAAAGAAATCCAAACATTGACAAAAACGATTTCATCATTAGATATAAAAGTAAATACATGTATTTCCACAAAGAATAATGAACTGGAATCTAAAATTAATGATCTAGTTAAAGAAAACACTAATTTGAAACTTAAATTGAATAAATTTAAAAATACCAAGAATTCGCACATCTCCATTACTAAATGTCATGAAATAGACAAAACTCGGAAACCTAATATCGTGATCAGTCATAACTACCATGCTATTGATGCACCAAGCAAACCTACAAACAACATAACAGCAAGTCAAATGGCACATACCGTTTGTAACGCACATGTAACCAAAAATCAGTATACTCAAAAGCGTTCCTAAAAATGAACATGTTCATATAAGTAGACTACCCCTCTACCACGAAGGAAGACATTGCATTTTTTCTCATCCTATATGTCCCTTCGTTTGTGAAAAACTGAATTCTAAGCAGCCTCTAAATTATTCAAACTTTAAGTTAGTTATTTCCACCACTCTTATAAGCAAAGTTATAGACCCAACACTTTGGCCAAAAAGGAGTCTCAATCTAAAATTTTTGTATGAAGCGTAGTCACCCAAACAGGGTGAAGAAAATCGATCAAATAAGTTAGAAAAACTGGTGCCATCAAATCAAATTAGATGCATTGAAAGTCTTCATTAAAATGTGCGATCCCTTGGAAATTGTGTTAATGAACTTGAAATATTCTTAGAAAATATTAGTTTTTGTGACTCTATGCATTATTGAACACTGGCAAAATGATTACATGCACCACATTGCGAATATGAATATAACAAAAGTGTCTATTCCATTTGCATTCGAATGTGCAGCTATAGTGTTTTCTTAGTAGTAGGTACCTATATCATGTGTAATAATATGTGTATATCATTCACCAGGAGCAGATTTAAATAACTTGTTATTTTGCATGGATTTGATTCTTGGCAGATTATTTGTGGAGAAAAAGTTTGTTATCATTCTGGGGGATGTCAATATCGATTCTTGTGGAGGGGACAATTAGAAAAGTCAGTTTATTAATTTACTTGATTTTTAATTGATGAATATTACCATAAATGAACATACCCGAGTCACTGCTATCACACAGTCTTGCATTGTTAATATAATGACAAATATTCCTTTAAAGTATAAGTCAGAAGTGCTACAGTCACTCATCTCTGATCATATGGCACAAGCTATAGCTGGTTTTACGAATAGTGCTGTCAAGATCAATTATGCTCTAGGACATTTACTCATTAATACATTTTTGACAGCACTTGCCCTAGAAATTTGGGATGATATGTATGAGAAAGCGAACGTATGTGATAAATGTGATATATTTTTAAATATAATACAAAACCTGACACATCGATAGATGTGTCAGGTTTTCTTTTGAATTTTATAGTTTTTTCTCTAGTGTTATACCTAAGACGATGAATATAGAAATGTAAGCATTAACTTCAACGATCAAATAGTTCACAGGGTAAATTCAATATATCTATTCGACTGTACAACTGATAAAATCTGTCAGATAGTGAACAATTTTAGGCCTAAAAACTCGGCTGGTTTTGACGACATATGGCTAAAGATACTCAAAATGTGTATCACATTATTAGTTAACCCTCTTCAACATATAACACCGGTCCGCTGCGTCCTGATATTTTTCCCGGACCACTAAAATTGGCAATTATTATTCCTCTTCATGAGATAGGAGACTGAGCTCCTTGAAAACTATCGTCCAATTAATTTGCTATCAGTATTCTTGAAAATATTAGAAAGAAACTTCAATTTTCAATAGAGTAAGTCGCTTCCTAAACAGCGTGAACTTTTTCAATCGTTGTCAACGTGGTTTTATAAGAGGTAGATCTACGGACACTGCTTTGTTTAATTTTGTGAACTATGTAATTCATGCATTACATAATTAGAAAATTGTATGTGGTGTTTTCCTCGATTTGGCTAAGGCACTCGATTCACTTGATATTGTTTTTCTACTTACTAAGTTATCAAAAATTGAGATTAGGAGTAATGCCCTGAACTGGTTTAAAACCTACCTATCAAACAGAAAACAAAAAGTTGTAAATAAAGGCAAGGGTGGAACATTTGAGTCTGATGTGCTTGTAACAAATGTTGGAGTTCCACAAGGTAGCGTCCTTGGGCCCCTTCTATTTATAATATTCATCAATGACATTTATAATGTGTCATTCGGCACAAATACTAATTTCGGAAATTATGCAGACGACACATATATGCTTGTAAAAGGTTCATCCCTGGATGAGATCAAACAGACAGGTACGCCCTCATGGAAGCACCTCAAAGACTGGTTTTATGTAAATCAACTACTTCTTAATGAGTCGGAAACAAATTGCTTACTGTTTAGAACAGACAACAAATCCGAGTGTCAGGCTCCTAAGTTCTTCGAATATGAAGAAATGCCTTTCTATTTCCGAAAGTGAAAAATTCCTAGGCGTCACTAATTGACGAACATATTAACGTACTCTCGTATAACTGAATAAAGTATGCTTTGCATTGAGAGTTTTATTCAGAACGGTGGGGCCTAGTTTTCTAAGGAGTGTATATTTTACCAATTTTTCTTCCAGCCTTAAATATGCTATCGTGATCTGGGGATGCTCTTCAAGACTAATAGATAGCTTTATGCTGCAAAAACGAGCTCTAAGAATAGTTCTAAAAATGAAATTCAATCAGTCATGTAAAGGTAAATTTGGTAGTAACCAGTTTTTAACAACACCACGCCTGTATATCTTTGAATGCCTAATTTTTTTGCAAAAAAATCAGCACATATTTTTACAGGAACTGACAGATCATGAATATAACACGAGGAATAAAAATAGCTATAATTATCCTTGTCATAAATTAACTTTAACGAAAACAAGCCTCATTATGCATACAATCGTTTTTATAAATGTCTACCCAAGGGTCTACAAGGATTGATTGATTCTAAAAAACGATTCGAGAGTGAAGTGTTTAACTATGTATGTGTTTTAGAACCCTACTTCGTTGGAGAATTTGCAAATAGTAAATAGGTTACCTTTAAATTAGTTACTATGTAAATAAAAAATTTTGAACCAGATTTTATATCGACTGTTTTATGCCATTGTTAGATATAATTTTAATTTTAATGTGTTCTGTTGTGGATAGTTGTTAAAATACTAATATAATTGTTTTATCCTCATTGTACCTGACTCGCTTCTCCCTGTTTCATTATAATTGTTTACTGAAGCTGATAATAAATTACTTTATTTTACTATAGTTATGCACTAATGAATGTTGCGATGTATTTCATAAGTAGAATAGACCTCTCATCATATCTCGAACTCACGTACCATTAAATCATTTCAGAAACAGAAGAAAATCAGTTCAATCCAACCATCAACCATCAATATTTCAGAATAAAGCTGGAGGTATAAAAAAACTGTGATGAAAAGTCAACAGAAACCTATTTGAAACAAGTTTTAGGATCGTGCTTCAATTTCACATCAATAGAAGAATTTTAATTGTAGTTCAAGAATATCGTAGTTTTGTTCAGTCCATATAAATCAGAAGAAGTTGATATCGATTCAGCAATCTATTGAAATTGGGCGTTTGTGGGTACCAAATTGAAATGGATATGGAATTTGAATATATTGCAAATCCATTACCTATCAGTAATGATAACAATTTATTCAAAAGAAGTTCATTCTATAGATTATTTTACTGCATATTTTCCTCAGTTCACGTTGAAATCAACGACAGGAACTGTTTTTTTTATACAGGTTTCTTGGAAGTTATTCTGAAAAAGTATTTACATTTTTTACCACTTTGGTCGGTATTCCAATGTCCTTTCCCTATATCATCAGTTTTGGGATCAACTATTTCAGGAAGAATATGAAATAAGTAATAATCAAATCAAGTTTTCATCACATATTCTTCCCGATAATTGATATCACTATGAACAAACCTTCAATTTATGTTATGTGTTATTCTGTAAAAACCGTAATAGTCCAGTCAAATGGGTATAAAAATAGGCCAAACCCGTAAATCCTTGGGAAATGGATCGATTTTGATGGGACAAAGTGAATTCTCTTCAGGATGTCATCATAAAAAAAGTTGGCCACAAATAAAGATGCTCAAATTGCTTATATTGTTATAATAAATAAATTCAATTAATTTAGTTCATTTTTGAGATTACATAAGAATTTCTGAGAAATTTAAAATTTGACAGATTATTTTTTCTTAGAAACATTTATTTATTAACAAAATAGATGAATTCAACCAAAACTCCAACTTTAGGTAATTTTGGTATTCTGAGTTCGATTCTATAGTCAATATGGTAGAATGTATATCCATAAATTTGTTAATCTGTTATAAATAAACTATATTTATTATTAAATATACGAATTTGACCAAAATGTCGAGTTTATAGTCTTTGTCGGATAATTTTGGCCTCCTGAGTACGATTTCATTGCTATTATGGTCTTCAAATGTATACATACATTTTTGAATTGTTGTATGCAAATTATGTATTAACAAGTAAAGAAAAAAATAAATGTGACATTTTCATTCATCTAATATATAAAATTCTCGTGTCACAATGTTCGTTCCCATACTCCTCCGTAACGACTCGACCGATTCTTATGAAATTTTTTATGCATATTCAGTAAGTCTGAGAATCGGCTACTATCTATCTTTCAAACCCCTAAGAGATAAGGGGTGTCCACCCTAAAAAAAAAATTTTTTTCTCATTCTTTTATTATGTGGCATTGAAAAATACATGCAATTCTAAATTTTCACTCTTCTATCACCAACCCCTGCTTCTTAATAGTCATTTTAATAATTTTATCATTTTTTATCCCGCTCGATAACATGAATTATTATCACTTGGTAAGTTATCCCCTCCATGTGTCTACCCGATTTACACACGAATTACATAAATCTCGAGTGGCTTGCAGAAAGAGCAATTTTAGCCGTAAAAAATATGGACGTTGACATTTTGAATCTGAAGATACAACAGTTATTGCCAGGGGACTTGGTATCATATAAATCTATTGATACAGTTTGCGATGCCACTGAAGCTGTAAATTTTCCAACAGAGGTTTTGATTTCACTGAATTTGCCAGGCATGCCACCGCATAACTTACAATTGAAGGTTGGATCTCCAATTATTTTGCTTCGTAATTTGAACCCGCCACGGCTGTGCAACGGTACGCGATTAGCCATTAAAAAATTAATGAAAAACGTCATCGAAGCCACCATTTCAAATGGCAAGTTTCGAGGTGAAAATATATTAATACCACGAATACATATTATACCCACAGATGTGTCAATTCTATTTAAACGTATTCAATTTCCGATTAGATTGGCATTTGCAATGACTATCAATAAATTCCAAGGCCAAACAATGTCTGTTTGTGGCTTAGATTTGAGCACACCATGTTTTTCACACGGACAATTATACGTTGCATGCTCTCGAGTGGGTACATCAAGTTTGTTTGTATTAGCTAAAGACGGGCTAACCAAAAATATTGTTCACGCTGTAGCATTAAGAGATTAATATTATGTAATGAATTAATGATATAAATAATTATTACATAAAATAAATTATAATAAATTAAAAAAATTAATGATTGATGTTTTGTTATTTTTATATTCCCTCATCGTTCACAGCGCTCCATGCCTTTTTTACTCATATACCACATCCTTACACACTTCCAATAAGTTAGTTATTTTTTTTTTAACTAGAAATTATCTAGAAATTATTTACAAGGCAATACAACGTTTGCCGGGTCAGCTAGTTTCTATATAATATGCACACTCAGAACTTTTTGACAAAATTGATGAAATGTATTAAGTCTTATCATAATAAAAAATGCCATGCCAATAATCCCATAATGACAAATAATTATTTTAACTTCCATAACAACTTTCCCATACCTCCTTAAGCAAATTAATATGTTTAATTTTATATATATTTATTGATACTTTGTTATACTAAAACATCAGAATTTTTATTATTTTTTTCTAATTCGTTTTTGTAGATTTCCACGAGAATGCATTTAAAGACCATGATACTAATAAAATCGTACTCAGGAGGCCAAAATTATCCGACAACGACTATGAACTCGACATTTTGGTCAAATTCTATATTTATATAATTTGTTTATAACAAATTAGCAAATTTGTGGGTATACATTCGACGATATTAACGATAAAATCGACTCAGAATACCAAAATTATCCGAAAGCCACCCTGGTCGGAGTTTAGGTCGAATTCATCTATTTGTTAATAAATAAATAAATTGTTTATAACAAAATAGTCTTTATTCGATTAAAAACGATCAAATTTTGCATTTTTTAGAAGATTCGAAAATGAGGTAATTAAATTGTTCATTTATTGTTCAAAAACAATATAAATAATTTGCGCAACTTTATTTGTGGTCAACTTTTTTTCTGATGACATTCTGAAGGAAATGCACTTTGTCCCATCAAAATCGATCGATTTCTCAAGGATTTACGGATCCAATAAACCTTTGACTGCACTATAATGAATTTGCAAGGTATAGTAATGCAAACGTCGAAAACTGGTTTTCTGTGGTAAAAACAATATTCTTGATAGTTTTGAGAATCAAAAATGCAATCAGAATCAGATTGATCAGAAAGAAAGTTATTTCCATACAAAAAGAACTATTATTGGTAATTCCAAAAGAAAAATGTACCATCTGCGAAAAAAAAATACGATATATCGATGAAATTTTTCAAGATTTATCTTTGAGTGGTGAGAACAGTGTAAGAGAAATAAATAAATAGAGGAATAAAAATCTTGGAGGTACACTATTGAAGAACACATTCCACCCTAATCTTCAATTGAAGAGGGTCGCATTTCATGATAAAGGGATACAGAAGAAATGTTTCTTGACAAATATAGCTCGAAGAAAAAGGAATTGTCACGAAAATGTTATAACTTACAAGAATGGGATTTCTTCAAACATGAAACATATTATGAAATGATCGAAGAGAAAACTAGGGGATAAAAACAAGAAAAATGGTTTCGAGAACGCAAGATTCGTTTAACAGCATCTAATTTCGGCAATATTTGTAAAACTGTCTCAGTTAAAATCATTCTATATCAAGAAAAATTAATTCTGATGCTAACATGAGGAACAGATTGGTCATTGTGTAAAACAATGAGGATTACTGATTTATAAAAATGATCCATTTCTAGCTTGTTCGACACGTGATCTTGTAGATAAAGAAGGTGAAAGAAGCACAGGCTGGAAAATAACATCAGAAGGTATGAAGGACCTCAAAGAAAATTGCCAAGACATAACAATATCCGAAGCGGATGCAAACAGGGCAGCTGAGAAACTGGAGGAAAATATTAAGAAAAAATGTGAAAAACATCTCGCTAAAAGACAACACCCGAAGCAACTACACACTCCAATGTACTGGTGGACTATTGACATAGCAATGAAGAGGAAAGCATGCATAAAATATAGAAGAACACTTACAAGGCTAAGGAAGACAACAAATAGGGAAAATGAAATAGAACAGACAAACAGTGAATACAAAAATGCAAAACAAGAACTTAAAAGAGCAATCATGGCCAGTAAGAAACAATGCTGGAAAAATCTATGTACAGATGTGAACGAAGATATATGGGGCAAAGCATATAAAATAGTTACCAACAGACTGAACATCAAACCAAAAATAACTCTTAGCTCACAGGAAATAGACGAAGAACAGCAAACGAACAACTGGCCAGAAATACAGATTGAAGAAGAAAGCATAATTGAATTCACGACCGAAGAAGTAAAAGAAGCCTGCATTCTGATAAAAACCAAAAAAGCGCCAGGTCCGGATAATATTCCTCCAGAGGTAATAAAAACAATTATTGAAGAAAACATCGAGCAAATAAAAGAAATTATGAACCTGTGCTTTGGTCCTTATACCAAAACCGAAAAAAGAACCACAAGAACAAACAAAATACAGACCGATAAGCCTTATCGATATTATAGGCAAGTTCTTAGAAAGACTCATCAAGATAAGATTGGAAAAACAACTAAAAGAAAAAAACGCCATAGGAAGTAGCCAACATGGATATAGAAAGGGAAGATCTACGATTTCAGCTCTGGAAAGGGTACAGGAAATAAAAGACACTGCAAGAGGAATGGAAAACTGCTGCCTAACTATTACAATTGACATCGAAAACGCATTCAACTCGGCACCATGGACGGCAATAGTAGAGGCATTGAAGAGAGCTGAAGTTAGTGGGTATCTAACGAGAATAATACAGTCTTATCTCAAAGATAGATACATACTGAAAGAAGATGGTGAGCTTGAAAAAATCACATGTGGGGTTCCACAGGGCTCGGTATTGGGACCACTTCTATGGAATGTATTCTATAACGAAATTCTTGAAATCGATGTTGGGAAGAGATTAAAACTTGTAGCATATGCAGACGACTTGGCCGTATTAATAACAGCAAAAACAAGGGAACAAACAGAAGAAACAGCGCAACATGCTATAAACACAATTGTGAGCAGACTGGAGGAAATGGGACTTAGAGTAGCAGTAGCTAAAACAGAGATGGTTGCACTAGCAGGAGAAAGGAAAATGAGAGGCTCGTCAATCAACGTAGACGATGAGAATATAGGCATGGGAAATGAAGTGAAATATTTAGGAGTGTACTTAGACAAAGGAATGGAGATGAAAATACGTGTAAGAAAGACCTGTGAGAAGGCAAATAAAGTTATGAATGATCTCACTAGAATAACATCAAATGTAGGTGGACCTAGTGCAAGTAAAAGAAGAGTACTCATGACGGCTGTAACATCAGTAGTGCTGTACGGAGCTCCCATATGGAAAAGAGCTTTGAAATACAAGAAATATGAAACGATGCTTGAAAGAATAAACAGAAGAATGGCAGTAGTATATCAAGCGGGATACTGTGACACTTCGATGGCATGTCCATCCGTTTGTGTCCACCAACCCCAACTTCTTGTGTTTTGTCGTCAATGACCAGAGGCTCCTTTGCTGAAGAAGTTGTCGTCAATGACCAGAGGCTCCTTTGCTGAAGAAGAAGTGGTCGTCAATGACCAGAGAGGGTGTGCCCGCCTCACGTGGGTCTAATTAATGTCACCTTGATAGTAGGTAAAGGTGAGCCTAGCCTCGCCCATAATAATTTCAAGGTGATTTTTTTATATTTCTCGCAACTAGTTTGCAAATAGTAATTTTTTATTTTGTTGAGACTTGTTATTTCCTTATCTGTGTGTTGATGTTAGTAGAGGTCACAAAAGGTGAAACAAATATTATGATATTATTAATTTTAATTTTCTTGTCAAGACTTGCTATTTTCTTATCTGTGTTGATGTTAGTAGAGGTCACAAAAGGTGAAACAAATATTATGAATTTTAATTTTCTTGTCAAGACTTGCAGGTTTCTTATCTCTGCTGTTGACGTCAATGAGGGTTCACAAAGGTGAAACAAATATGTTGTTGTTATGATTATCTCTGACGAGGTCACAAAGATCAAGCAAATATGATATGAGATGTTATAATTAGGATATTGCATGGAAGTTTATAATAAAAACATTCAAATAATAATAATAATAATTTATTTCACATTAAACTACATTGTCAGAGTTTATCCAGCTGTTATGAGTATTATCGAATCCTAACCATTTGACGTATACCTTTTTATTTTTCCTTTTCAAAATTTTCTCCACCAAATATACATCTGGATATTTAACTTTGTGTAGTTGTTGTTCATAGAATCCTCCAAGAATATTTTCATTTCTTGAGTCTTTTAATAAATATGTAACTGGATTTGTGAGTTGAATTTTTCTTATTGAAAATATTTCCGTTGACCAGTTAGGGGTGTATTTTTTATCAAATACTCCTCGAAATTTTGAAATACGCACATGATCTCCTAATGTAAATTTCAAATTTGTTGGAGCTAATTTAATATGACTATAAACTGTGTTTAAAAGTTGTTTTTCATGTTTTTTAGTAACATCAATTGGTTTCATCTTTATGGTACGGTGTTTGGTATTATTATATTTCATGACAACTTTTTGTAGTAAATCCAACCATTTGTAGTTACCTTGTAAACTAAATTCTTTCCACATAATATTCTTCAATGTTCTATTAACTCTTTCAACTATAGATGCTTTTTTCTCGCTAAATACATTATAATGATTTACTTTATATTTTTTCATCAATTGTTTGAATTCCTTGTTGAAAAATTCTTTACCCATATCCGTTTGTAGATTATTTGGTGGTTTTATTTTCAAAACTTTCTCCATGTTATTTGATACCTCAGCACCAGACTTGTTTTTAATGGGAAATGCCCAAACATATTTGGAAAAACAATTAATTACAACTAATATATATTTGTAATCCTTATTTTCTTTAGAGTATGGAATCATTTCAACAAGATCTGCCTGATATAAGTCATTTAACGATTTCAAAATAACTCTACGTCTTTTCATATTAATTCTAGCAGGTTTATGTATTTCTTCGACAACTTGTCTTTTTGCTTCTGTGATAAATTTAGACATGATTGTTTTATTCAATGATTTCTGCTTCTCGTAATTCTTCCACGATGGAATTGATTTCGTTTGTATGACCAGTGTGGCCGGCGTTTTGTGAAGCGATTAATAATTGTAAACGTTTTATAAGTTCATTTGGGTCATCCCAAAATACGTAATCTATAGATTTATTGTTTACTTCCATCAATAAACCACGTCCTGACATTGGTGCAATTATTTTCCTATATTTCTGTGATCTACATCCATCAATTTGTTTATTCGTTTGATAATACCTATGTTTTGCAGCTGTTTTTGTTAGAATTTCATTATACGCCTTTTTATCATTTAATGTATAATATTTTGGTTGTTTTTTAAAAAGTAATTCGTATAATCCTCTAGTACCAGTATATGTTTTGCCTTTTACTACTATGTCTGTACCATTTATTTTTAAACTTGAATTCCCAATTGAAAATTTCTCTGTCATAGGATTGTGACGGATTCCATACTTTTGATCAAAATCCCTCAAGTCACCCGTTATCATTTCCCTTATATATTCTCGTGGTAATGGTTCGTATTGTTCTAAATAGTCAATAAATGATTTTTCGGCTATATCATCATTTCTAGTTCTATTAATATTTACTTTATCATTGTAATCATCATCATCATCTTCTTCTAATTCTTTAATTATTGATTGTTTGAAACTGTCTGTTGGTAGTCGTTTAGAATCAAGTTTTGGTGTTGAAGAAAATATTCGCTTTGATGTACTAGGAGTATGTAAATTATTTACATCTGAATCAATATTTTTAATAGGAACATTAAGATAATCATCAGACTGTTCATTTTTTGGTGAAAAATATTCACTTTCTTCACCACCACTAAAATCTGTATAAATATCACCAGTTTTCTTATCTAATTTATTTTCTATATTTTTCAAATGTTTAGTTATCGGTGAAAAAATTTTTTCCCTGAGAATTTCACCATGTTTCAATACATCCAATTTATTTTTTATCTCTTTACGCTTCTTTATTAGTTTTTGTTTTAAATGTCGTTGCGTAATATTCATATTAACGATGATGTTCTTCACTCTACGATATAATATTTCCAACTAAGTATGTTTGAATAAAGTAGATTGATATATATCAAATTAACGAAAAATTAAACAGTTTCCAACAGTTATTGAACAGCTTAAGAACAGCTTTTGAACAGCTTAAAACAGCTATTAAACAGCTTCAAACAGGTATTGAACAGCTTCAAACATCTATTAGATAGTTTCTCATTAGTTTTTTCTTTTACAAAAATAGTTTATAGATGTATGAAATTATCAAAACACTTTCTATATCTTCCTTTATCAATAGCATCATCTTTAACAATACATAAAAATTCGTATGGTTCCTTCCAACAGTATGAACATATATTTTTGAATTCTCCAAAAGTCATATCAGTCCCCACATGATCATTATATATGTGTTTCAAATTAAGATCGTCTTGTTTAAAGAGAACAAATAAATTGGCATTATCTCTTATTAAATGTTTAGGTATTTTTGCATAAGTTTGACATAAGTAAAAACAATCGATGTGATTATGTCTTCCCATACTAAAATATTCTCTTATCACCTTCTGGTTGGCACAGGACACATCGTCAAATAAAAATATCGAATTTTTCTTAGCCGCTGAAGGTTCCAATATATTTTCACTATTACTAAAACCATAATATCCAATACCTTTTATTGGTTTCAATAGTTTCTCTAAATATTTATATTTCGGTTGATATAGAGACTTTGAATATAAATATACGTTTTCAAATTTTAATCCATTCTCATGTTCAATCAGACTGATCATTACATTTGTCTTACCACAGTTTGAAGGACCTACAATGATAGCCCTTATCGTTGAAGGTAATAATATACCATGTTTATGATTCTTCTTTGTTTCTATATCATGATTATTAACAGGTAGTGTGATTTTTTGTTTAGTAATTTTCATGATGACGTTCAACATGAAACTAATATATAAACCTCAGGTACTGGGATATTTAAATAGTTTATCTAAACATTTTTGACAGTAGACAACTGAAAATGAAGTATTACGTTGGAAATGGATTCGTTAATAATATGATCAACAGTTTACCATTTGAATTACATTTACCTGGTTATAATTTTTGTGGTCCTGGAACAAAACTTCAAAAAAGGTTAGATCGTGGTGATAAACCTATTAACAATTTAGATAGAGCATGTATGGAACATGATATTGCATATTCACAAGGAAAAAATTTAAGTCAGCGTCACGAAGCAGACACTACATTAGCTAAAAGAGCGATGAAAAATTTTCATTCTGGTAGTGCATCTCTCGGTGAAAAGTTAAACTCATTAGGTGTAGCGGGTATAATGAAAACAACAGTTAAACTTGGAATGGGTTATGATGATGATGATGAACCCACCAAAAATTGTTCTAAAATATTGAGTAGATGTAGTGGTTTGATAAGAAAGTCTAAAAATGCGTTGGAAAACAATTTGAAAAATCTTGAGTTGTGTTTGAAAATATTGAAAAATTCCAAACCAATTTTAACAAAGAAAATAAAAGCAAACAATATTATTCCAAAAAAATTGATTCGTAAATCTCTTGTGAATGATATTATACCAAAAAAATGGACTCCTAAGTTGAAAAAACGAAAGGTGAACTCTGATGATAATAATGATGATGATGATGAAGATTATAATGATGATAATGATGTACCGTTCAAATTTATTAAACCAGATTCCAATACAAAAGTGATAAGGAAAATTCCGTTACTAAAAAGGAAACGCCTCAGCAACAACAATAACAACAACAACAACATTGATGATAATTTCAATTCAAAACAACCTAAATTGGAAGAAAGTGACATAATGGATTATGATGACATGATAGCTAATAGGAAACGTAAACTACAAGATAATGACAACGAATTTGAATCAAATAAAAAAGTAAAATTGTTTTAAATATAATTGATTTTTCATTTTCACTTCATACGTAAAATAATTTTTGCCAGAACAACAACAACAACAACAACAACATTTAGAAAAATGGCTCCTAGAAGAAAAAGCAATAAAAAACAAAGTAAAAGAAAGATTTCGTTTATTACTCTAACGAATCGTATAAAAAAATATATGCTTCATCATAAACCAAGAGATTTGAAAAGTGCAATTGCATTAGCGTTGAAAGCTTCCAATAAGCCTAATCAGAAAATAGCATTATCTAAATCGAGAATAATTAAGATTCCGAAAACAGGAGGATTTTTACCTTTGATACCGTTATTCGCTGGTTTGAGTGCTCTGGGTGCTTTGAGTGGTGGAGCCGCTACTATTGCAAAAGCCGTGTCAAACGCTAAAAGTGCAAAACAACAATTGGAAGAATCGCAACGACACAACAAAACAATGGAATCTATTGCATTGGGTAGAGGTGTGTACATGAAACCTTACAAGACTGGATTGGGACTTTTTTTAGCACCACAACAGCAGCACCCCTCAAAAAACTATCGATAACATTACCTAGACGACCTTTGACAAATATCGATATACTAAACTATGTAAAACAATTGAAAATTTCCAATTTTAGAGGAGTTTTTATGCGAGATAGATTTCCAAAAACAATACACATTAATGAAGCTGGTGTAATAAATATGGATGGTATCAATGGACCAGGTACACATTGGTGTTGTTACAAAAAATGTGTGAATAACGTCTATTATTTCGATAGTTATGGAAATTTAAAACCTCCATTGGAAGCTATCAAATATTTCAATTCAAGAGGTCGTTGTAATATTTTATACAATCACGATCGTTATCAAATGTATAATAGCTATAACTGTGGTCATTTGTGTTTACAGTTTTTGAATAATAAATAGCAACTATTTATATAATTAGTTTTATTCAAGTTCCATCATCTTGTAGATGAACATGTCCTACACATTTACATTATCAGACCGAAAATCGGTTATTTCTTCAAACATATATCCTTCTGTTCGGTTAAATGATAATTCTAATTATGTTTTAGGATTAATTGACTTTGTGACTTATAATTCAATACCAAATGTTGATAAAAGTAACAATAAATTCCATTTGAATGAGAAAGTTTTCCTAGAAATACCAGAAGGTTCTTATGAAATTGAAAACATTAGAATATATATCAATCATCATTTGATTAATGTGGAAAAAGAAGTTAAAGAAAAAACTTTTGTAGATCTTAAAGCTAACGTGAACACTTTGAAATGTGAACTAAAGTGCAACAAGGACATAGATTTTACCTTGCCTAATAGTATTGGTAAATTATTAGGATTTAAGAAGAGAAAATTGAAGAGAAACATCAGACATATATCGGATTATCCCATCAATATTTTTAAAGTGAATGCGATTGGTGTAGAATGTAATTTAGTTACAAATTCATATAATAATGGTAAACCTGTCCACATGTTATATATGTTCTATCCTAACGTGTCGCCTGGTTATAAGATTGTACAAAATCCTTCGAATGTTATCTATTTACCAATCAACACACGTGATATTAATGAGATTGTGCTTAAAATTGTCGATCAAGATGGAAATTTGGTCAATTTTAAAGGTGAAGTGATAACGGTCAGACTGCATCTAAAAGAAATTAAGTGAGAGAGAGAAAGAAATGGTTTTTAGATATAACATCGATTCAAATTTTGCAACTGATATTTGGAGAGATATAAAACCCAAAACGGAATGCAACAAATTCAGTTCTAAAAGAAAACTTAAAGCGTTAACACCCGAGAGTAGAAAAATTTTACGTGACTTAGGTTTTATTCTACACAGTCAACATCGGTGATAAAATCCAAAAATTTTGGTGTAATCTGAAATTGAATATTAGAATTGGCATAGAAAAATTTATAATATATTTACGTTGTTCGTGTAAATATAGTGAAAAAAAATATGAATAGTAATATTTTGAAAATTAACGAATCAGTCTATTCTGATAATTCAATAATAAATTCAGAGTACCATACTCATCAACCGTATGCAGCTACAACATTGAATAATAACGATGAAATAAGAATACCAATTCAAACACAAGACATATACACGCTACCTTCACAGAGTTACTTATATCTTGAAGGAACACTAACAGATGAAGCTGGTAAGCCTTTACCAACCGTGACTTTCGTCAACAATGGAATACTTTTTCTATTTGAAGAAATACGATTTGAACTTGGTGGTACTATTATAGACAGAGTTAAAAATCCTGGAATTACATCTTTGATGAAGGGGTATGTTTCATACACAGACAATGATAATAAACGATTGAAAAATGCATGTTGGGAGATTGGAGATCAACCCCTCAAAATTGCTGATGACAAGGGTAATTTCAGTGTGTGTATACCATTGAAAAGTATTATGGGATTTGCAGAGGATTTCAATAGAATTATTGTGAATATACGTCAAGAATTGGTATTGATACGGAGTAACTCTGACTTGAACTCAATACATACGATAGTTGCAACAGATAAACCTAAAGTTAAGTTGCAGAAAATTTTATGGAAAATGCCACATGTATCAGTTGCAGACGCTCAAAAATTACAATTATTGAAATATATCGATAACAACAGAGACCTCGATATTGCTTTTAGATCGTGGGAACTGCAAGAATATCCTCTTTTACAAAAAACAAAAAATCATACATGGGCAATTAAGACTACATCTCAACTGGAAAAACCACGTTTTGTTATATTCGGATTTCAAACAAATAGAAAAAATGATAAAACAAGAAATGCCAGCTACTTTGATCACTGTAATTTGAGTAATATCAAATTATACTTAAATTCAGAAGTGTATCCATATGATAACCTAAATTTGAACTTTGATACTAATCATTGGACTTTGTTATTTCAAATGTTTGCGCAGTTTCAACAGTCATATTATCATAAACATCAAAGTGAACCTTGCATATCACCAGAATATTTTAAACAAATAACACCGTTAGCAGTGATAGATTGCAGTCGTCAGAACGATTCGTTGAAAGGTGGTGCTGTGGACATTAGATTAGAGCTAGAGACAAATACAGATATTCCTGATAAAACATCAACTTATTGTCTAATAATACACGATCGTTTAGTGAAGTACAATCCTTTAACCAGTGTAGTGAAAATATTATAAAAAATGTTTGTGATTGACATTCAGGGATTTCAATATAAAGACAGCAACTTTATAATAAAAGAAATCGCAATTTTGAATATCCTTACATACGAATTGAAACATTTCATAATTCGTCCAATACTCACGGAAAAGTGTCTTTCAAGACAATTTTTAAGTCAGATTGGTTGGTGTAAAGAAAGACTTCACGGCTTAGACTGGAATTCTAACAACAGCAACAACAACAACAACAACAACAGCACCTGCTCCTCCTCCTCCTCCTCCTCACCCGACTACATTTATTTAGAAGACTTTAGTAGTAAGCTAGTTGAAATTGTGAAAAACAAAGATGTGATAGTGTTTGTTAAAGGATCCGAGAAGAAGACTATATTAAATAGATTTCTATCAAACATTATAGACTTGAACGATTTGAAATGTCCTAGCTTGGAAGAATTAACAAAAAATAATTTTGATAATCCTAAAGTTGATTGTAATTGTCACTATCAATCTAATAGTTATTTGAATAATATCAAGTGTGCAAAAATAAATGTATTTTATTTATATGAGTGGCTTGTGAAATTTAACTTTTAATGTTGAATGTTTATAGAAAGGAATAATAAAATTATATTATGTAATTTATGAGTTTTATTTAATCTAATAAAAATAATACTATTAATTTTTAATTTTAAAACAGAAAAAGAAAATGATAATAATTACACTTCTTCCTCCTCTTCTTCTTCATTATTTTCGATAGTGAGAGGAGGTAGAATCATCCTCTTTCCATTAAATAGCTTTTTTGATGGCGATGATGATGATGTTGACGTGGACGATGTTGAAGCCTCCACTTCGTCTTCATCGCCAATCATGTTAACGCCATATGTTTGGACAATCTTCTGCATTATTTTAAATTCTGCTTCGTTGTCCAGTTTTGTGCGGATGTATCTCAGAGGTAGGTTCCCCAATTTTCTTTTTAAAGTCGCCGCCCTCGGACAGTAAGTTAAATTTAGGTGTACTCTGTCGCTCTTTACGTCGATAGATTTGACACCATATCTGAAGAAACAAAAACATGTATTGAAACTCAAGAAAGCAACAAAACCATAGTCTGCGTATACAGTTGTTATGAATTTATAATAATTATAAATTGTAAGTAAATAATCATATCAAACATTTTTTTTCTTTTTTCTTTTTACTTGAAGGAATTATTTTCCAATAGTTCCAAGTACTAAAAAAAAATAACCTATTGAAATTAACAAATTCATAACATGTCTGCACATTTGATCAGAATATATATTGATTAAGACTTGGTAAAATATATAACATTTGCTAAGAAATTAAAAAAAAAATCAATAAATGTAAAAGTACTTACTGGAACGAATGTTTCAAAACTACATTCACCCATGATATGGGGAAATTCACTTGATCTTCACTGAACACAACTATCGAGCATGGAACGTTTGCCATTGTGAACTGATGTAGAATATTGAAGTTCCCTCTCATTTTATACAATATGTGGATCAAAACAAACTACGTCAATGCATACATTTATCTATTAACAATTCTGAATCAGCGAACCGGTACTACACACATTAGATCCGTGTACTTTTCCAATGCAGCTATTTATAATTCACGTAAGACGTAAAGGATGATGCAATAACAACAACACGTTGCACACATTTATCGAATAGGATGCATTTATCTCTAACTTGTGTAACAACAACATGTATCAATTGCATGTATGCACGTGTACATTTTTATTTATGATGCAATCACATATGTTGTTTGTGGAATAGTTTTGCATATCAGCACATTTTACATAAAAATTTAGATTGACGTCAATCTGGATATGTTTAAATAGCTGTGGCATGTGAACAACGATCACAGTTCGAGTTCGGTAGAAGCATCAAGTTCAAGTTAAAGTAAGTTCTTATTATGGCCAGAACAAACAATGGAACGAATTCCCATACACTTGATGGTGTTTCGATCGACATGGTTGTTTCAATTGAAATGGTGAGTAGATTAATTAAGACAAAAGATGAATATTTAAATCAAATTGGTTTTTTAAAAAGGAATATTTTCAAATTGAAAAGAGCTCTAAGGAATAGATTAGATTGTATAAATAATTCTGCAGTTGTTGAATCTAATTTGACTATTTTGAAATATTACTTACAACAATTTAAATTGAAATTAAACAAAATTAATGCTAATCGGAAATTGATTTGGGAAGATATTGAATCTTGTTTCAAAAATCGTATAAAAACGGGGGCTATAATAAATTTGAAAATAAAGGAACCTCATGTTTTTTTCAAACAAGCATTTCGTATATTTGCAAATAGGATTAAGAAGGAAGTTCAAAATTCTCTTTTGAAAGTGAATACAACTTTTGTTGGATTATTTATCAAGCCGCAATCTGGTGAAACATCGATTAAACATTTCACCACTAAAAATAATGTTATCGAATCAAGTACAAAATTGAAAGATTGGTATAAAGAGTTTGTGAGTGATAAACTTTTAACAAAACTTGAAGAATTTCAAGAAAGGGACAGTGGTTATGCCCTATTGGAGATTTGGTACTTGAAAGTTAACATAAATTGTTATAATCCAATAACTGTTGGGTTCGGTACTTACTTGAAATTGCCAAAATTTGTGAAAATTACTAAAAGTGTTATTAATATTGAAAATAATGATATTTATTGTTTCCTATGGTCAGTTGTAGCAGCACTTTTTCCAGCTCCAGCAAACAAAAATATGAATAGAGTTTCTTCTTACCCTCATTTTAGTACAGTTTTAAAATATGAGGGTATCAATTTTCCAATTTCTTTGAGAGATATTTCAAAATTTGAATCGTTGAATAATTTGTCAATAAATATTTTTATTATACAAAATGAGAAGGAAGTTTTACCTTTGACTCTTAGTAAAACTGAATTCTCTTCAACTATCAATTTACTTATGATTTGTAATGAAATGAATGAGGAAAATACAATTTACCATTTTACCTATATAAAAGATTTATCTCGATTGTTACATAAACAGGTGGGAAATGTAAAGAATAAAAAATACTTTTGTGGAAGATGTTTAAATCATTTTATAAGTCAAGAGAATCTGAACAAACATTCTGATGAATGTAAAGATGTAAACAACACAAAAATTATTCTTCCAAAAGAGAACGATAAAATATTATCTTTCAAAAATTTTTCTCATAAAATTGAGGTTCCTTTTGTAATATATGCAGATTTGGAAAGTATTTTGATGAATCATACTGATAATACTATTTCCAATACCAGAAAATACCAAAAACATGAACCATTCAGTATCGCTTATTATTTAAAATGTTCCTATGATGACTCATTGTCTAAATTTTCTTCTTATACTGGTCAAGATTGTCAAATCTGGTTTGTGAAACAACTGAAAGATATTGCTTTTGAACTGAAGGAAATATTTTCAAATGTTGTACCTATAACAATGTCTTCACACGATAGATATACGTATGACACTTCAGTAATTTGTCACATTTGTGAAAAACCAATTTTATCTAGTGCAGAAAAGGTTAGAGATCACTGTCATTTCACTGGGAAATATCGAGGTCCTGCACATTCAAATTGTAATTTACAATTCAAAAATGTAAACACAATTCCTGTAATTTTCCATAACCTCAGTGGATATGACAGTCATTTTATCATTAAACCTCTCAGTACGGAAATGAAAGGAAATTTGTCTCTCCTACCTGTTAATAAGGAGAAATATATTTCCTTTACAAAGTATGTTGAAGGATCCAATATATGTTTTAGGTTTCTTGATTCTTTTCGATTCATGCCGAGCAGTTTGGAAAAGTTGTCATCTTATTTGAATGATGAACAAAAAATTGTAACAAAGAAATATTTTAATGAAATTAAAAAATTCAAATTGGTCACGAGGAAAGGTGTTTTTCCATATGAATACTTAGATTCATGGGAAAAATTACAAGATGAGATTTTACCTTCTCGTGATAAATTTTATAGTAAATTAAGTCAGTCGGAAATTTCATTAAGCGATTATCAGCATGCCGAGAATGTTTGGAAGATTTTCAAAATTCAAAATTTAAGAGAATATTCAGAATTATACTTGAAAACGGATGTTTTGTTATTGACAGATATTTTTGAGAATTTTAGAAAGACTTGTTATAGTACATATGGTTTAGATAGTTTGCATTATTTCACTACTCCCGGTTTGGCATTTGACAGTTGTTTGAAAATAACACAGGTAAAATTGGAATTAATCACCGACGTGAATATGATTATGTTTATTGAGAAAGGAATCAGAGGAGGAATATCACAATGCTCAAACCGATATGGAAAAGCTAACAATAAATATATGAATGAGTATAATTCTGAAGAAGAATCATCTTATTTAATGTATTTTGATGTTAACAATCTTTATGGTGCAGCAATGTGTTATCCTCTTCCAACTGGAGATTTTACGTGGGTAGCAGTTGATAATATTTCTACAGAAAACATTCTCAATATAAGTGATACTAGTGAAATTGGATATATTTTGGAAGTAGATCTTCATTATCCTAAAAGTTTGTTCAATTATCATAAAGATTTACCTCTTTGCCCTCAACATTTAGTTCCACCTGTAGCTATTTCGGAAATTCCAAAATTGTTAACTACTTTATATAATAAAGAAAAATATGTGATTCATTATAGAAATTTACAGCAAGTTCTCAAATTGGGATTGAAACTGCAGAAAGTTCATCGTTGCTTGAAATTTAGACAATCTCAATGGTTAAAGAAATATATAGATCTCAATACCAATTTGAGAAAACAAAGTTCGAATGATTTTGAAAAGAATTTTTATAAACTAATGAATAACGCTCCTTTTGGAAAAACTATAGAAAATGTGAGAAAATATAAAGATGTGAAATTGGTAACTAGATGGAAAGGGAGGTATGGGGCAAATTATTACATTTCTCAACCAAATTGTGATAACGTTACAATTTTTGGGGAAAACATGATATTAATTGAAATGAAAAGATTAAAAGTGTATTTTAATAAGCCCATATACGCAGGTATGGCAATTTTGGATATTTCAAAAACTATTTTATATGATTTTCATTATAATTACATCAGAGAAAATTTTCAAAACAATGTTAAATTATTGTACACTGATACTGATAGTTTAATATATCAATTTTATGTTGATGATATTTACGAATGTATCAAGCATGATATTCATATGTTTGATACGTCAGACTATCAACCTAACAATGTTTATAATATTCCTCTTTGTAATAAAAAGGTGATAGGACTAATGAAGGATGAAAACAATGGTATTATCATGACTGAATTCATTGGGTTGCGTTCCAAACTGTATTGTTTCAAACTAAATTCTGATAAAAATGAAAAACTTAAGAAAATTGCAAAATTAGTTGAAAATAAGTACAGTCAAAATTTTATTGAACAATTTGATTCAAATTTTGGAATTACAAAAAAAGCAAAGGGTATAACATCAGCATCATTACGACGAATAACTTTTGAAGATTATTATAACTGTTTAATGCATAAAACAAATGTAGATGTCGTACAAAATATGATTGTTTCAAAAAAACATGAGGTATTTACTGTTAATCAAATTAAAACTGCTCTAAATCCCTTTGACGATAAAAGGATTGTGAATTATGTATATACAGATACTATTCCATGGGGATTTAATGATTAATGATTTGTTGAAACATCTTTTGTCTTGGTTATCTCTCTCTCACTGTAATAACAATAACAACAATATAGAATGTAAGATTTTTTATTATTTTTGAATAAGTTTATTGTTATTATACGTTTTTTTTTTTTTCTTGTAGAATAGTTCTGTGATTATTCAACCAAAATTCATTGAAATTGGAGAATTCTTTGAAAAAAGTAAAAAGGTATTTTTGTTTTATTACAATTTTATATGCATCTCTAATTTCTTTTCTTCCTTTCTCTCTCTCTCAGATTGATAAATTGGAAGAAATTTGTCTTAATAGAGAACGAGCAGGTAATAATAATATTGGTTATTTGAAACAAATCAGGAAAATTAGGCCACATCAGCTGCAAAAAAATTTGAATGGGACAAATTATTGCTACTTTTGTCAAAAATATTTCTGCTACTGCACCAATTCACTTTATCAACACGGAGTTGTTTCTGTTGATAATAATAATATCGACAATCTAAAGGAAGAAGAGAGAAAATATATTATTAATCATTTTTCTGGAGATGGTGATAAAGATCTTGAGGAACTAACTGAAAACCAGAGGAAACAAGTAGAGTTGCATAATTTTATGAAAAATTTGTTGTGTTCCAACTGCTACAAATTCAGTTGCATTTGCCAAATTCAAAAGACAATAGACGTTCTCGTTGATGAATTACAGTGTAAGGAGGAAATGAAAGATTCCCCCTTCTAACATCAATCAAAAGTCTATATATTTTCGGTTTATCAAAACACACAATCATTTTTTGCTATGATAATATACAATAGAGATCAATTAAAAGAACTACGTTATAAGTTTGTTGGTAATGTAGCAGATCATTTATTTTTGTATCAAAGACAACCCTTTTTGGATGAGGAATGGATATTAATGGAGGAAAGATATAAACAGGCTAAAGAAAATGACATAATTGGAAAAGACCATTATCGATGGGTGAAATCAAATAATAATTACAATAAGAATATTTGGAACTATTACAATTCCAGAAACAAGAGGAAGAATCAAAATTAACGATCATTAAATGAAAATTCGTATAAAGTAATAATAACCAATCAGTTTGTGAGGATGTCGTCGTCGTCGTCATTGTCCCAGTTATACAACAGTTTTGTTCGCAGTGTGCTAACCAGCGTTTACGATGCAAAAAAATTCGTAAACGTATGTTGTCCGAGTTTGATGAAATACGTGGAAAAATTACAATTACCATCTGAAAATTGGTTAATCGCTGGAGAATTTATAACGTTCATTATTGGAGCAGCAACAGTAGTCACCTCAACCAATTGTGGTCATGTGGATATTTTATATTTCGGAGGAGATTTCGATCCACCTGAAGAAGATTGGAAGATAATTGATATGAATGTTGAAAACGAATTCATATATCAACATAGAAGATTGAATTTTTCGTTACACCAAATTTCAGGTATCGTTCCGAAACCAAGATCTTACCTACTAGATTGTTTCAGAGTGCTACAACGTTCTGAAATTGATTTTTATCGGATTGCACTTCTACCATACAGGTGTGAAATAATGGATCTGCGTAACATACGGAAAGATACTCCCAATTCCTTTGACGTTAAGTTGCTTCAAATGCTTTGTAGGAGAAAGGGTGAAGACAACTATAAAAAAAGTTCAACACATCCACCACCAACATTACAAATTTTGTGTTTCAACGTTCTCTTTCAAAATTTCGATTATATCAAAGAAATATGCCAGTAACAATAAAACTAAAGTGTCTCACATGCAAAGGTGAATCAGACATTTCCATGTATTGTCTTCATACTTTGACTATAAAGAATAAAAAAACTGTGTATTATGATAGTGCGTGTGTGTACGCTTTTGTGTTATGACATTAATTTAAAGTTTGTAAACCCTATTAACATAAACATAGATATAATATTAGTGTGTAAGTGTAAAATCAAACAATTATCATTATTATTATTAGTTATCACTGAAAATATAAATCTTCTCAAGTTTTAGTTAACTTTAAAGATACTGTAGTTTAGTAGTAGTAGTAGTAGTAGTAGTAGTAGTAGTAGTAGTATACGTTCTCAATCAATCACACAGAAAACAAAATGGAACAATTTGTATTGGAATATCTCAAAAACCTTGAGACGTACAAATTAAGAAGTTTATGGAATCAAATACCAAAACACATTCAATCTGAATTATATGAATTTATGGTACCATGTACGGAACATTATAAATTTTCCAGTGGAAATGATGAAATTGATGGACCTGTACCTCCTAAAATTAGATGTCCACTTTGTATTAAAGATTGGAAAACTAAAATCTAAACATCATAATCAAACCCTACTCACAACGTTGAACAGTAAGTTTCACACGAATTATTTATTAATATATAATAAAAAAATTGTTTTTTTCTTCTTTTACAGTAATATGAGTAGAGGCAGCAACCTCAGTTATGGAAAGCAACTTCAACGATTGAATCAACTTAACAAAGAAATGGAAATTATGAGGGAACGTATCAAGAATCATCATGTTAAAGAACGACTTGACCAATGGACTCTCAAATATGAAAAACTTAAAAAACATATTATATTCGAGTCTGTAACTAAAAGTTTCTCTGAAATAAAAATACAATAGAATGTTTACATTTCTTTATTATTTAAAAACCTAACAATACAGTATTTTAAAACATCTTTAAGTTAATTACATAACAAAAAGTTATCAATGTATCTCATCCAAATTATCACTAAAGTACATTATTCAGTCTTTTGGGTAGTTATATTCGGTCTTTTCGGGTGTTTCTCACCATAGATTCTCTTTACATAATTTTCATGTGCACAAGGAAAACATTCCAGATTAGGATGGTCTGTTTCACCGCCACATTTTTTACACTTATATTCTACCGGGATTGGCATTATTTCAAATTAGACTGTTTATACTAGTTTAAATTCAAACCTTCTAACTTAAGCAGAATGAATTTCCTTTCCAATTATTCAACAATTTATGAAAAATAAAATGGAGACAACAAAGATATTTGAAACATGTACGTACATCTATGAATCGACAAGTAGAACTAATTTTAGAACAATTTATAAAAAAATAAAATGAAGACAACAAAGATATTTGAAACGTGTACGTACATCTATGAATCAACAAGTAGAACTAATTTTAGAATGCAGATTACTCTGAAAATAGTAAGTAGAAATAAAAAAAATCACCTTGAAATTATTATGGGCGAGGCTAGGCTCACCTTTACCTACTATCAAGGTGACATTAATTAGACCCACGTGAGGCGGGCACACCCTCTCTGGTCATTGACGACCACTTCTTCTTCAGCAAAGGAGCCTCTGGTCATTGACGACAACTTCTTCAGCAAAGGAGCCTCTGGTCATTGACGACAAAACACAAGAAGTTGGGGTTGGTGGACACAGGCGGATGGACATGCCATCGAAGTGTCACAGTATCCCGCTTGATATACTACTAATGGCAATAAGAATCACTTCGGCATATAGGACAGTACCCACAACCCCGGTACTCGTCATCGCAGGAATTGCACCTATAAAACTCAGTGTTGAAGAAAGAAACAACATACACAAAAGGGGACTGGTACACATGAGAGAAGCTAAAGAAGAAACTATGACAAAATGGCAATCAATATGGGAGGACTACGGAGGATGGACCAGGGTATTCATCAAAGATGTTAAAGAGTGGCAAGAAAGAAAATGGGGAGAAGTGGATTATTTCATTACTCAAGCAATAACCGGTCACGGGGTATTCGGAAAATATCTCCATAAAATTGGGAAGGCAGAAAATGACAAATGTTGGTACTGTGACAATCCGGACAATGCGAAACATACACTCTTCGAATGCGAAAAATGGGAGGACATAAGGAGGGACGCAAACACAGCATGTAGGACAGTCATAACAGAATTAAATATAGCAGAACTGATGATGCAGAGCGAGAACATTTGGAATGTAACTACTGGAATGCTGAAAACCATAATGAAGAACAAAACAAGAGATGAAAGAATAATGAGAAGAGCAGTATAGACCTCTGGGTACGTTCTGAAGTAATGCCTACGGCGGTCTCCAGAACGTCTCTAGAAAACAAAGGAGGTGGGTTTTGGTGAGGTAGGCAGAGTAGTAACCCTGAGTCCCACACTCCCTGACGCGATAGATTATAAGCGCAGGGGTTGCACATGAGTTTTCCCACCCGTCAAAAAAAAAAAAAAAAGAGAAAGAAGGTGTAATAGAAATCAAATGCCCTTACTCAATTCGATATGAACAACCCGAGGCCGCGATTAGATGAGGAAAATTGATTTATATAAAAAGATCCATATTTTTATCAAATCCAGGAAACACTCAATATCGCAGAAAGAAGTTGATGTGATTTCGTTATCGGTGTACGGTTGGCATATTTATTAAAAGGGTTTGCCGTGATATCAATTATTGGGAAGAATATATGATAAAAACCTTATCTGATAATAATTAATTTTATATTCTCCCTGAAATAGTTAATCTCAAAACTGATGATATAGGGAAAAAACATTGGAATATTGATCTTCTAATGAAAAATCGAATACCAAAACAAAAAAAAGATTACTCTGTGGGAAGTCATCAGAATATCACAGGCATACCCTGTCCAGATTAATTCCAATAACACTGAATCGGTTAAAAATTCCGATTCTTATAAATAATCTAAAAGATAAAGAGGTTACCTAGTATCCACATTACCTGCTAACTTTTCTAATGAACTTAGGATAAACGATTTCATTGCTTGGAGTGGAAAACAATGGCTGATTTCACAGTGAATTCTTGTTTGATTGTATTATTGCTGTCAGTAGTGAACACAGAACGTTATGCTCTTCTGACAACAGACCAAACGTAAGCCATTTTTATCATTGTAATGAATTACATACAAATTTCTTTGACGAGATTATAAAAATCACTCCAGACTCAGTAGTAGTGTTGCCTTTAATTATTAGCACAGTGTCTAGTAGAGATCACTGGGTTATCTCAATTTCCAATATGAAGGAGAAAACTTTCATTTATTTGGATCCGAGAGGTATTCGAGGTATTCTAATGGTAAAAAGTAAGGAATATAGGGAAAAATTCGATATTTTTTTTAGAGAAATATAACTATCATGTCAATGCAAATTTAGATTTCTGTCTGAGCTCAGTTGGTTCCACATATAAAACAACGAAATGGTTACACTTGTGAAGTTTCCATAATTTATTTCTTTCAACAAATTTTGACGAAACAATCTTTATTGACACACAAATGTCGACGAATACCGTGAAAATCTTAAAGCAATGTTGTGGGATACAGCTGATGGATGCCAGAGGAATTGTTTTATGGTACGTGGTTTTGATATCGGAGGAAGTATAATAGTCTAGGCTAGGAGCTAGGGCGATATGGTGGGCCTGAATGAATACACCTTGGCACTACTGTATATTGGTGGAGAAAGATTCAATGACCGAATCATGTATTCTCAGTCGTTTCCAAGATACACTCGCCCCAAATTTTGGACTTTTTTATTGCACGAACCCTTTTTCGGAGTTGTATATTGAAAATCATGCAATTCTTATATATTCTTGGATGGTAGACTTCGACGGATAACTAATCTTGAAAATTCTTGGCTTCCGGATGGATGCCGCGTCA
Organism: Endomychus coccineus; assembly: GCA_958510875.1. Lineage (NCBI taxonomy): Eukaryota > Metazoa > Arthropoda > Insecta > Coleoptera > Endomychidae > Endomychus > Endomychus coccineus. The sequence goes on along the minus strand of OY294070.1, from coordinate 51,675,235 downwards.
CAATAGCTCGACTTGATGCCGACGCTTCGCCAACCATTACAGGTGGCATCTTCAGGGCAGGCTTGAGGCTAGAACTGAAACTGGTGTTACTGGTTTCTGTAGCCGTATTTATTGTAGGGGGAATCCTTCACGCTACACAGTTCACTGCCTTTATTCCGGTGGTCAACTTCGTTCCGGCACCTGACTCTGCCGTTGTGTGATCATGTGCGAAGTGGAATTTTCGAGGATGGGTTTCCAAATGTTGGGAAGGTAATATCATGAGTCACGGTTCAGATTATTCGGATGTTTTAGGATTTCTATAGCTTCAAGGATTTTTCGCTGATAGAAGTTTTGGGCTCGGACTAGGATTTTAGTATCTTCAAAAAGGTTTTGATGATTTTTGTTAAACATGTGTTCCGCAAGTGCAGATCTACTGGTGTCACGAAGTCTTGTACAGCGCTCATGTTCTTTCACACGAGTAGCTACTGTACGACCTGTTTCACCAATGTAGACTTCACCGCAAGAACAGGGAATACTATAAACACCTCCTAAGTGGAGAGTAAGAAGGGGATCTTTTATAGGTTTGTAAAACTGAGATAATTTTGGAAGTGTGGAAGAACGAGTAGAAATATTATGTTTTTTGAGGATTTTGGAAATTCGATCTGTTATATTTTCAATATATGGAAGATAGGCCGTGGATAAAGCAGGCGGGGGGGTTTCTGGCTCAGGTCGATTTGAAAGGTGAAGTGCACTTGCGGAACACAAGTTTGACACTACTGAAATCCTAGCCCGAGCCACAAACTTCTATCAGCGAAAAATCCTTGAAGCTATAGGAATTCTAAAACATCCGAATAATCTGAACGGTGACTCAGGATATTACCTTCCCTACATTTGGAAACCCTCGAAAATTCCACTTCGCACATGATCACACAACGGCAGGGTCAGGTGCTGGAACGAAGTTGTCCACCGGAATAAAGGCAGTGAACTGTGTAGCGTGGAGGATTTCCCCTACAATAAATACGGCTACAGAAACCAGTAGAACCAGTTTCATTTCAAGCCTCAAGCCTTCCCTGAAAATGCCCCCTGTAATGGTTGGCGAAACGTCGGCATCAAGTCGAGCTATTGTGATGCGGAAGCCAAGAATTTTTTTTTAAAATTTTGCACCTAAAGCCAAGGTTTTTTATCAAGGCAATTCCTTGGAGCTGACCAGTTAATTTAGTAAGCTAAATGGAATGCACGACAACCCCGACAACCTCCCCCAAAAAATCAAATTTATTGATGTCAAAATTACAGATTTTTTTCTGTGGGAGATTTTCTGGGGTGAGGGAGGATTTATATTGGGGAAAAAACATTGGCACTCATATTTGTTATTCTTTGATACCAAATTGACGTGTTTGACATGGTGCCAAGGTGTTTTGTCGCAATGCACCCGGTTTAGCCGTAAAAGTTCATTTTTGGTCCCAATAATGGACAATTGCTCGGGAATGCCCCGATAAAAAACTTTGGCATGCGTTTTTTCAACAAGTGACAACAATAACAAACATTTTCCACCAGGTCAGAAACTGTGTTCGTGCATTACATTTAGCCTATTAAATTAACTGGCCAGCACCAAGAAATTGCCTCGATAAAATACCTTGGCACTAGGTGCAAATGTATAAGAATTATATGCTTTTCAATATACAAAAAATCCGAAAATAGGTTCGTGCAATAGAAAAATTCAAAATTTGAGGTGGCTGTAGCTTGGAAACGCCTGAAAATACGATTCGGCTTGTGAAAGCTATTGTACATTGAACCTTTCTCCACCAATATACAGTATCTCTAGTGCCAAGCAATTCCTGTAAAATAGGTTTAAGAGAATTTCCCATTAAATGCGGCACATTTGATGAACATTGTAAAATTTGTTTTATGTGGCAGACAAGTTTTCTATGAGGAGTACGTATCCGATTTTGATTTCATTTTTCACCATGCTTTCCATGGAGATTCAGATTCTCCTTGATATGGTATCATGATATACCTACTGTTGAAAATTATTTATATATCAGGCATCAAGATCTAGCATATTTAGTGAACTGCAGAGTGGGATAAATATACGACGATTTAAAATAAAGCACGGAAGATAGGTAATTCACGAAATTTCGAATATATCAAATTATGCGTTCTTGTATTCTTGACACATTTATGCATTTTTCTTGAAAGTTGTATCACCGTTTGCGATTTTTTTATTACTTCTCAAGTTATTTTTATGTGCAGATATTACCGAAATGAAAACTGTCCGTGATAATGAATACCTGATTTCAATTGAATGATGTTCCTTGTAGTGATAAATATTATCGAGACTATAATATATAGTCAGGTGTCATTACTGTCAAACATATAGCAGATTAAGTTCAAAGACAACCCGGGACTCTTCCCTTTCAAATTGGGCATCGTCGAAAACCAAATAAACCGTTAGTCATTTCTTCAAGCTTCCGATTTAAGTACAGATGTAATTGAATTCGAAGCCTTAACATTCTCAGCAGAAAATTTGAAAGCAACTTTGCAATAGCAAGGATTATAAAAAAATTACTTCAATAACTCTTATAACTTAATCGAAAATTCAACCGGGAAAATTAAAACCCAGTTAACCCAGATAAATCCTTTATATTTGAATCGTAACAACAACAAACGTGGTTTATAATTAATGAATTAGGTTCGACTTTTAAAGCTTTCACCGGCAATTTAGATGAAGAAGTCCCTGAACGTTATAATCAGGCTCTTCAAACTCTGTCCAAAAAGCATAATAAATTTAAATCAATTGTAAAGGTCAAATTTCACGCTTAGGAACTAATCAGCTCGTGTTTTGAACAGCAGCCCTTTTTTAACCTAAACATGCTGATGTATGATCTTCAGCGTTATTTTCTTAAAGCAAATTTCACTCTAACTTTGAATTAGGATTAGGTCAGAATTCGCCATTTTAAACTTATTTTTCGCTGGTTAAAAATTTTCAAAATGGCGCTTAAGTTTTGTCCTTAAACCAAAATGCTTGAATTTTGAGTATTAGGTGCGCAACATTGAAATCTTCCGAATGCATTTAGTTTCGAGTCGATAGCTTATGTTTTTCGTCTGTAAATCGCAAAATACGAATTTTTCAAAATAGCCGAGTTTGGCGCCAAAAAATAAGATAGAGCAAAATACTGAAAACCAGACAAAGAAAGACTAAAAATACTACCTTTTTACCGAAACAGAATATCCAAAAACCAAAAACTCGATAATTACACAATTTTGCGTTACCATAAAAAATACACTGATTGAGCCCTATATGGGGCCCATGACCTTCGATCAACTTCTTATCGGCGCATCAACTTTTGTTTGAAACATTTTTCCAGAAAATGTGGTTTTTTCCACAAACGCAAAAATGAAAAATTAGCGGTAAGATAAATTCAAATTTCAACTACACCATCGTTATCAGCGCCCCAAAAAACATATAGTATGAATAAATTCAAGGATTGTCCAAAAAATACCAAAAATTTGAGTTTTCACTCATTGAATGACTGGACTATAAGGGAAATAAAGAAATATATTAACGAAATACAATCAAGATATATAGAAGATTACTTTGTCATTGTCATACAACCTACTGTATATCACATTATAATAGAATACCAGATGATTAGCGAAATTCTCGAGAACTTAGAAAATGCCCTAACATTTTCAAAAGAAAACAGATTACATAATTCTGTAATACAACTATACATTCTGCAATAAATTGAGAACATCAAACAATTCTCAAATATCGAGAGAAAACTACCGGTTGAAGTCAAATTTGGAAATATCATTTTATTTGAAAAATCATTACAGTGAAAAGTTACATTAGAGGTGAAAAGCTAGTTTTTATTATAAGCTTTCCTTTGACAGAAAAGGAAAACTGACCATTTCCCACTTGTTCCTATACCAATAAAAGAAGGAAATTTATATACAGTCATCCTTCCTAATTCCAAATATCTAATCTTAAATGAAGCACTAACGGATCACTGCAACAACCTTGTGTCGACATCGATCACAGAAGATCAGTTCCTGTGCAGAAACAACAACCCAACCGAGATAGGAAGTAGATTTTCAATGACTGTACGGAGTGTTACAATACAGACTTGTAAAAAACAAAATTCTTCTGGTTATACCTAAAAAACTTGTCACAATATAGAAGTGAGGGAACGATCACGAAAACGTACCTTCAAGAATTTAGAGAAATCTATCATAAGTGTTTTCGAACAATCAAAAATTAAGTATATAAACATCGCGCTTCCATCAATAATAGTGCTAAGTAATCCTGATGAGCCAAGAATTAATGAGAAATCATTAAAATTGGATCTCATCCAACTAGACGACCTGAAGACAGTAGGAACTGCTTTAGCTGCCCAGTAGGAAGAAATAGACAAAATTCCAAACTCAATGTTGGAATTTAGGAACTTTAATTTTTGGACATTATTCATTTACATAATATTATTCATACACCTATTCATAATCAAAGTAAAATGTTCTGCAAAACGAGGACTTCTAAAATTCAATATACTTATGAGAAAGTCAAATAATGAAAAAAGAAGAAATCGTTATGTAGCTCTTCATTACTTGGTAACATCATCTTAAGAAGGGGAGTTACGATTGTGAGATCAACAGAAAACTGCATATGACCTTATTTCCCAGAAGTTATAAATAAATTATCTTAGTTATTAATTATATCATAGTCTTACATTACCCTAAGTTGTAATCACATTCTTTTAATTAACATATTTTAGATCTGATTCATTATTGTATCAACATCGACAAAAGTCATATGTATAAAAATTGTGAATTAAATACAATAACGTATTATTCACCTTTCAATATATGATTAATTTTCAATCCTATAAATAATACTTATCTCACAAAGCTCTTCAATATTTGAAACTTTTGAATAACAATACTTTAATACCTATTTTTCTAGCCTTGGGTTTGATTTATTTATACTTTGATTACACGAGAGGAAAGCCTTTAATATTCGAAGAAAATCGTGTGAGCCAGCGGTGGACTGTTGGAAGAGAATATGCATTAGAATTCTTCTTGAAGGTTTGGAGGTTATAGGCATAAGGAAAGGCCTCCACAACTTCGCTGTTCGACAGAAAAATAATATCTGGTAGGAAGAAGTTCGACAGGTATCGAGCTTGACAGTGAAGGGGTGATTAGTTTGTGCCTACCTGGAATCTCTCGTGGTAGAATAACATAACAGACGAGATCTCTGATGAACACCGACCGTGGAATTAACTAAAGAAAAGGGAGAAATAGCCCTCTTTTGTACGATGTTCTAGAAAAGTCAATGAATTCGTAATAGCCTAGGAGCCAGAGCGATATTGATGGTCTGAACATTAACCCGATGGCACTATGGTTTATCGTTAGAGGACGGTTCAATGACCAATTCATCTCACAGACCGAATTTTTCCCGGCTGCTAGATCTCGAGATACAGCATCCGCATTTTTTGACGTTTTTGACATTTCTTTCCAAGTTGCGGTTACTTGAAAAGCATGCCATTCTTATTCACTTCCACCATGTACCATCATTTTTTATCGTGTCCGTTTATCAGGCCAACCAGTTGGACCGAAAATGGACTGCAAGTTAACCCTCCCAAACCTGGTGGAAAATTTTCATTGGTGTTGGCAATTGTTTACATACCCTATGCCATCAAAAGTCCATTATTTGGACTAAAAATGTTTTTTTTTTTTTGCATTTTGTGGATAAATTTTGCGGGTTACAAGGTAACATGATGGCACCATGTTAAATAACTTTATTGGAGGTCAAATAAAGATTTAAAATTATTGCCACCACTCCTTGCCTATTTCAACTCCCTCAAAAACCCATAAAACCACTCCCCAAAACAAAACAAAAAACAAAAACGACGGGCGTTTCGATTTTAAACCCCACCAGAATCTCAGTAATTGACTAATTTACCAGAAAATTGGTCATATTATCCATCTTATTCATATATTTTTGGGGGTGGTTTTAGGGGGTTTTGGGGGGTTGAAACAGGCAAGGAGTTATGGCAATAATTTTAAATCTTTATTTGACCTCCAATGAAGTTATTCAACATGGTGCCATCATGTTACCTTGTAACCCGCAAGTTTTGTACACAAAATGAAAAAAAAACAGTTTTGGTCCAAATAATGACCAATTACTCGGAAATGGACCGATAACTTTTGATGGCATAGGGTATGTTAACAATTGAAAACACCAATGAACATTTTCCACCAGGTTTGGGAGGGTTAACTTGCAGTCCATTTTCGGTCCACTTTTAACTGGTCGGCCTGATAAACGGACACGATAAAAAATGATGGCACATGCTGGAAGTGTATAAGAATGACATGCTTTTCAAGTAACCGCAACTTGGAAAGGGTTAACCTCCAGTCAAAAAATAGACAATTTGCGGAGGCAGTATCTCGCGATCTAGCAGCCGGAGAAAATTCGGTCTGTGAGATGAATTGGTTATTGAACCGACCTCTAACGATAAACCATAGTGCCATCGGGTTAATGTTCAGACCATCAATATCGCTCTGGCTAGTAGACTATAAGTGTGACATCGTCAATCAGATTTTTCTGGATAGAATCATAGAGTTTCAGCGTATGTTTTGGAGCCGAACTCTAGGACAGGTGAATCTGTCCTTTGTAGATTATGAGAAGCTGCTGGGATGTAAAGTCGCTCTTAGCACGTAATAGTCAAGTTTTTGCGAAGCGGTTTTCGCAATGTACTTCACATGATCATCCCATAAGAGGGCGCTGATGGTGGTGATCTCGAGCATGGAAATGGAATACTTCATAGGAATAATTTTATCTGACATCATCATATGAGGGATTGTGGGATCCGCCTTTCTGAAGAAAATACAAGCTTGAGTTTTGGTTGCATTAAACTCTACTAGATTATCAAAACCTCATTTCAAAATCATTGTCACATCTCCATTAATTGTGTCAACCTATCTCTGGATCACCACTCTGAGAAAGCGGTATGAAGCGTACCATCATCAGCAAAGCTGTGGACGGAATAGGTGGTCACTTCTGATCGACTCAAACAAGGTTGCCTTCCTAGAAACAGAGAAATATATATTTTATGGTATGTAATTGTAACTGCCCTGAGATGCAATAAAATGACCGTTGGAACAAGCAGAGCGGAAAAAAAAGTTGGTGCCAAAACGGATCCCACTGAAGCACCAGTGTTAATAGCCATTGTATCGGAGCATGCTCCGTCAACCACCACATCTATCTGAGAGAAAATTCGATAGTAAACGACAAAGTTGAGGCTGCAAACCATGTGATGCATGTTTCCCAAGAAGACTTTGGTGCTAGACTCGGTCAAACACTTTGGAGATATTCAATGCCACAATTAGAGATTCTCCACATTTTTCAATAGATTTCTGCTAATACATGTGCTACGTAGGCAAGCAGGTCTCCTGTTGTTCTCTGCTGACGAAAACCATATTGCCAGTCATTCATGATTTTGGAACTCTAGGTATTGAACGAGCTTGATGTTGATTGCTTTCTTCAACACTTTATAGATCACAGATAATAGGGCAAGACGCCTATAAGTATTAGGAAGGGTCTTCCTTCCTTTTTTTGGGAATTGGTCGGATCTAGCTGTCCTCCAGCTGGAAGGAAACACTCAAAGTTTGTATGAAAGGGAAAACTGGTGTTAATTCTGGCGGACATTCTTTGAGAACGACAGGTAGAATTCCGTCTGGTTCTATAGCATTTTTGGTATTGATCAAGCAGAATACGCCTACTTGTACGCTGACGAAAGAAAATTTCAGGCATATGGCTATCGATGGCAACAATATTAGGAGGGTCCTTCTCTTGCAGATTTTGTTGCAAATATTCTAGAAAAAGGTTGGCTTTCTCTTGTGGTGTAGTAACCAGTGGGCCATCATTTTTGCTTAGGGGAGGGAATGAACTGGAAGTGAAATTTCTACCAATTTTGCTTTAGCAACAGTCCAAAACGAACGGGAGGTATTCGGGCATTCGATAAGCTTTGGTATTATTTTGGCGTTATATGCCTTTTTCGAAGCGTATTGTCTGATTGCAGATATTTTTGGCTTCAATATATTCTGTTCTGATGTCCAGGCATGGGCTCCCGCGCCAACTACGGTATGCTGTTTAATTCAAGCGACGGTCCTAGAACAAATTTTATTCACCAAGGTACACCAGATGAATATTCATGAGACAGATACTTCCTTTGAATCTGAAACGAGTGTAGAGCTCGTAGCCAGGGCAGAGCATATAGGTCGTGTTTGTGGATGGATCGGGCTGAATCTCAGTTAAGGCCAGTATATGTCTGTGGTAATGAACATCGTTCATGTTTTTGCTAAGATCACGGATGTTACAAAGGTATATTTAAATTTTTCAATTTTGCATGTATGATAGATATCCATCTTTCAATAAATTATTAAAATTCAATCCACTAATTAATACTTATCTCGCAATGCTCTGCAATATTTAAATCTTTTGAATAATAATAATGTGACTTACCTTGTTACTTCAAGTCTATCAGATCTGACTCTAATTGACTTTATGTTAATTTCTCGGTCACCAGATTTACTCCTCGTTGAGGGCTTCTGCTAGGGCCCTCACCACAAAACGTATCACAGTGCTATCTAGGAAAGCCTTGTCCCAGGATAGTCTCAGTGGAGTAAGTAACCAGGTGTCGATAGGGCAGACTGAATAGTATTAGAATTGCAGACTTTAATTGAATTAATACTTGGTTACTTCTCGGGTAGTTAAATGATGGTGCAGAAAGTTATGTTAAACAAACACGGAACTTCCCAATAATAAATTTATTTATGCAGGAAGCTTTAACATCGATAAATAATTGACTCTGTCTATATATAACAATTTATCCAGACCCGGGAGAAGCACAAGGAAGCACAGAAACAATAATCGCAAAGAAAGCGGTCCAAGCAGGCTTTTTCCTTATTAGTGCCTTGAAAACACAGTCATGCGGGTTGTAATGAAGCATCCTTCATTACTTACAAATAAATTTGAATATCTCAGTAGAATCGAATTACATAGGCAAAGTTAAGAGATCAAACTTCGTGCACATCTATGTATAAAAACTGGTGATCAGAATTCGCCAGCCGGTCACCTGTTCACGTTACGTCACACGCCGCGATCTGTATAAAAGCCAGCCCATTTCATAGCGAAGGGGGACTGACTTGCCAGACCAGCACCGAGATTGACCTGCCGTAATCTAAACAAACCGAAGCCGTTGCTATTGTGCAAATCCGAGAAATAGAGAGTGAGTATTAATTGCCGTTTAAAATCCATTCAAGTCATTGAATTAACATTCCAGGATATCAGTCCGATTTCAAATTCGAACTTTGTTTATAAATTCAATAGTCTACAAAACAATCCTTATAGCTTGGACGAATACGATTCAGCTTCTGCGAATTGTTTTTCTAGAGACTAAGTTAGGATATTGTCCGAGACCGATTTGTAGAATTGTGAATAAACACACAGCCGAAACCGCTGGGAAAATCAATCCTTATAGCTTGGACGAATACGATCCAGCTTCTGCGAATTGTTTTTCTAGAGAATTAACATTCCAGTATATAAGTCCGATTTCAAATTCGAGCTTTGTTTATAAATTCAATAGTCTACAAAACAATCCTTATAGCTTGGACGAATATTGTCCGAGACCGATTTGTAGAATTGTTAATAAAGTCACAGCCGAAACCGCTGGAAAAATCAATCCTTATAGCTTGGACGAATACGATCCAGCTTTTGCGAATTGATTTCAGGGGCTACGTGGTGATTCTCTCCGAGACCGACTTGTGAAATTATTAAGTCAGTCATAGCCGAAGATAGCTGACAAATCAACCTAGTCCGTTATACCCCGTTCCGTAAGAAATTACGTCTGAAATACAGGTCAGAGCGAATACACGACCCACGCTCCGTCGAAGTTAAAAGTGTACTAAATATTTAGATTGTCGCGATTCATTTCATTTCTAGACCTAGGGACAAAAACTTGTCTACCATCTCACGCAGATGGTGGAGACTCCCGACGATAGGAAAACATCTAATTAGCGCGTTATTTTATACACGGAAAACGAACACATTAAACGGCCTGTTCCTAGCAACATTTTGTAAATAGATTGTACATAGCTGGTGTAAATGTAAATAGAGATAATTAATAAACTTAGTTAAGCAAGAAATATCTGTTTTATTTGGCAATCCACACGAAAGAGAAACAGCAATTTTAAAACCTATATAAAAAGGGAACCTGGACCCTCAAGAAACCCGAGCAGGTCAGTTACTGTCATAAGAGGACAGTAAGTGACAACCTCCCCACTTGTAATTAACCATTCAAGCGGAAGGAGGTTACAGGGTATTATTAAAAACGGCTATTCATGCCCTAATTACTTATTACCAAATTAATTATCCTGCATGTGATACTCAAGCAGAGCAAGCTAAAGCAGGTATTCAAGTTGTAGTGGTTCCTCCGCAATTCCCCCACTTCGCCCACGCAATATCAGTAATTTTTTTGGTACTTTTGAATACTGAGATTCATTTACCTGCACTTCTTTCAGGTTAGTACGCGCGTTAGAACGGTCTCACCGGTAATTGTACGACAGTGCCAAGCACTTATATGCTAACCACACATAAATTTGGCAATTATAAATCTTACTTCCGGGTGTTCCAGCGTGTTAGAATTATAATTACCTCGTCAGCAATACCACTTTACTTCCGGGTAAACACAGCGTGTACAGTGGATATTACGACTGTCAAACATACATCTCCTTCAGAGCCTACTTCTGGATTAACCCAGCTTGTAGACCTTGGCGGTGAACTATCTACGACGCACCCTTATTTTCGGGTGAACAGTATATATTGGTGTGCCGTGATTCCCTTTCAACCTGATCATTCGCACCCTCTGACACAATACAATTACTTGATACATTCAATTTTACGATTATCGGTGCAGAAAACAATTAGTTTTATCGCGGCGTTATGGAAATCTGTACAGGATAAAATTATCAGATACAATACAACAATTACAATTACTAATTAAACGATATTTGATATTACAATGCAGTATCCCGAGCAAAACAATGGAACTCGAGGTACTAAGTCAATTAGCAAAATTACCTAATTCTTCAATGGTAACTGGCGGAACACTTACTTTTGGCGGTACAAATGATTTTTTACACCCCCTTCGGAAGACTCACTGTGGCTGTCTGACTGGCTCCCCGTCTCAGGCTGTCTAACAGACTTATTATTAATTTAACTTGCGAGTGGTTCTTTTATACCAATCGAGGTTCTGGTCAAGTCACCTAGATCAGCTCCAGCCGACCCCTTTTCACCAGTTCCTTAATTCTGTGTCGTGGTTTTTATGCTTACATCTGTTTTGTTATCTTATATGAACATTAAATATACGCGGTTTATGAATTGAAATGAATGCAAATATGATCATTATACTGCACGAATGTCTATACCCGGTACTATCTATATTGCTATATAACAATATAATTATTCAGAATTATGAATTCTATATACGAATCATCGACATATACATATGGACTGCGCGTGGCAATGATAAGCGCGGGTAGTGCCGGCCTGAGAGAGGGGAAAACGAAGAGGACTAATACTGTCTTTATCTACTTTATCTATCGCGTTTCTATTGGCCGCTGCGTTGCCATGGAACTGCAACATGACTGTAGCTAGTATGTTTACGTCCCGAGCCGATAGATAAAGACAGTATTAGTCCTCTTTTCCCCTCTCTCACGCCGGCACTACCTGCGCTTATCATTGCCACGCGCAGTCCATATGTATATGTCGATGATACTAATATAAACGAAATCTAAAATTTATGACCAATATAAGTGTTTCCCATTAAATAATTATTCAATATTTTTTAGCTTCGTTACAAAAATTTTATATTTATTTTTCTATTCCTAAGTTCGATTTGTATGGCGAGGCACTAACTTCCCTGCCTACCTGGAGTGCAGCACTGATACCTCCATATCAGGCATTCATTATTTTTATTAATCCTAACATATATTTCAAGTATGTACGTACTTCCGTACTTGTATGTTTACATAATGCGTAAGTACATTAACAACATTTTTTAAGAATAGGTATTTAACAAAATTCATTCATTTTAGTTTGTTTTATTGTTGTGTAATAAATATCAATATGTATACCACTTCGGCTAATCATGGAGTACACGTTGTGGATTATTTTGTAACTGAAGGAAATAGTGAACGTTGTTCAAAAGTCGAAGTGCGTCTGATGTGGTTGGAACCAGTGGCGGCTCCTCGAAGGAGGCTAAGGAGGCTCAGCCTCCTCACCAATTTATCTTAATGATCATTCTCCATTTTATTTCCTGTTTCTCTGATAATTCTTTAAATTTTACAATTTATTCCCCGTTCTCAGTAGTTATTTTTAATCTGGCAACAGTGGCCAGAGGCTAGATTCTCTATATATCTCAAACGCTGACGTGTGGTCAACACAGTTGCCGTTTTTCCAACCAGTTCAATTGCCAAATAGGGTAAAACAGCGGATATGGCAACACCCTCTGTAGGCTAGCCTTTCGTTCGCACTCGGTCACTCGGTCACGTATGAAATACGATTACTTGCTGCCGTTGCGAGGCTGCGCTGCGACACGTGTTCCGTCAGTTATTGTTTTTGTTTCGCGACGCGAAGTAAGGTTAACTTATAATTTATCTGTTCGGTGATATTAAACGTTAGAATGATCAGTGATATAGTTGCTGACTTCTTAGAAAATCCATTTAGTGGATTAACATATGACAGAAAAGTGATTTTCAAAAATAAACGGCCTTTACCGGATTTGAAAGGATTAGTTATGACAGGTAAATTTCAAAATCGATCATTTAATACTAATAATTATAAAAAATATGTATGGTTAACGGGATCTGAGGTACACAATAAATTATATTGCTGGTATTGCTTGCTATTTACATCAGATACAACTTTATGTTGGGGGCACTTGGGTTATAATGATTTGAAAAATTTAGCTCGTGGCAAAGACAGACATGAAAAATCTCAGGAACATATTACATCGAGTATTAAGTTTAAATTAACCGGTAAACAGAATATTGTTAATGTGATTGATTCTGCACGTACACGCGAAATAGAAAATCATAATATTACAGTTAAGAAAACCGCGGTTTTAAAAAAAATCATTGATTTCTTATTGTATTTATCATCTCAAGATTTGGCTTTTAGAGGGCATGATGAAACTGAAAATTCAGTTAATAAAGGTAATTTTAGGGAATTGTTAGATTTGTTTTGTAAATACGACAGTAAGCTTCGCGATTTTATGAGTAACGCGTCAGTATTTGCAGGCACCTCATAAACAATACAAAACGAAATTCAATAAATTATGTTCTCCGAAATCACATAGATGATGAATTATTGAATGTCCCCTTTTTTTCGTGGCAGGTTGACGGAACAACTGATATAACGTGTAAATCACAATTATCAATATTTAGATTTGTAAAAAATGGACAACTAGTGGAAAGAATTTTAGGGTTTTACGATGTTAGTTCGGGAAGAATAGCGATCAATTTATTTAATTTCTTAATGGAAACATTTCAACGATTTGACTTTGCGAATAAATTAATTGCTCAAACCTACGACGGCGCATCTGTAATGGCGGGACATTTAAACGGTCTTCAAACAAAAATAAAATCAGTTTCGCCTCAGGCTATTTTCACCCATTGTTACGCTCACAACATGAATTTGGTTTATGGAAATGCATGTAATTCCATTAAGAAAGTAATAATTTTTTTTTCCAACTTATCGTCATTTTCAAATTTTTTTAGCAAATCCACCAAACGAACTGAAATTTTGAATAACATAGTAAGAAACAGAATTCCCTGTAATGCTCCAACTCGATGGAATTTTACATCACGTGCAGTGTTTACCATTCGCAAAAACAAAGACAAATTAATTGAAACATTCGATTTTATATTAAACAGTGATCAGTGGCGGCTCGTGAATTTTTGAGAGAGGAGGCTGGACATAAAACGTTTTTGTAAAAATATACTCTATTCACAGCCTTTTAACCTTTGCACAGAGACCGTACCAGCTACTTCAGTGACAAAATTAATTGTTACCCAGCAAGAACCAACGTGGAGATATAGAGTTTCTCTTGGCAAAAAATGTTTTTGTTCGTTTTTTGTCTTTTATTTTTTTTGGATTTTTAATATTTTTTCTTATTTTTGGAATTTTTCATATTTTGTTTTTTTTTATTAATTAGATATTAAACTAACATTGTATAAACGATTTTGGCCCATTGTATTTGGCATGTAAGTTTTAATTCGTTTGAGAGTAGAAAATGATCTCTCCACCGATGCCGACGTGACAGGAATGGTGACAAAGTAGTTTATGAAACTGAAGTAAAACTTGTTGCAAATCATTGTCTATCATATATTTTATCATATCGGCGTGAATGTCGTACTGGCCTAAAATATCTTTATCCGAGTATATAACGCATAATTCATTGTGCAGTGCTATTTTATCAAAAAAATTATATTTTAGAACTAAGTTATACAAAAAACTGCAATTCATGTAAATCGGAAAATCGAATCTCAATTTGACCTTTAATAGTATCTAAAATTTCATAAAAAAAGTGTTTATAATGTAGTTTCTTGTCTACCAAATGTTTTCCTCCTTTAACAATATTCTGTTTACCGGTTAATTTAAACAAATACTCGATGTAATATGTTCCTGCGATTTTTCATGTCTGTCTATACAACGAGCTAAATTTTTCAAATCATCATAACCCGAGTGCCCCAACATGAAGTTGTATCTGATGTAAATAGCAAGCAATACCAGCAATATAATTTATTGTGTACCTCAGATCCCGTTAACCATAAATATTTTTTACAATTATCTTATCAGCATCAAATGATCGATTTTGAAACATTCCTGTCATCACTAATCTTTTCAGCAACTAAAGCACTAATCATTTTAACGTTTAATAACCAAATAACTTTTTGTTAATAACTCTTCGCGAAACAAAAACAACAACTGACAGAGCACGTTTGCAGCGGCGACAAGTAATCGTATTTCATACGACCGCCGGGTGCGTACGAGAAGCTAGCCTACATAGGGTGTTGCCATATTCGCTGTTTTATCCTATTTGTGAATTGAACTGGTTGGAAAAACGGCAACTGTGTTGACCACACGTATTTAGCGTTTGAGATATATAGAGAATCTAGCCTCTGGCCACTGTTGCCAGATTAAAAATAACTACTGAGAACGGGGAATTAATTGTAAAATTTAAAGAATTGTCAGAGAAACAGGAAATAAAATGGAGAATGATAATTAAGATAAATTGGTGAGGAGGCTGAGCCTCCTTAGCCTCCTTCGAGGAGCCGCCACTGACAGTGATGACTTTTCGACAGATCAGGTTTCATTAAATGCTGCTGTTGGTTTAAAATCTTATTTAGAAAAAGAAAGAATTTTTGTTTTTTTTGATACTTTTAAATTAATATTTGAACAAACTGATCTTATTTTTCAAATTTTACAACATAAATTCACTGATATAATTTATTCAAGAGATCGTTTGAAACATCTCATTGATAAAATTTCAAGTTTCCGTAATACAGAATTTCATTTTAATATTTTATTTGAAAATTTTTCAACTGATGAGGCTCCTCCCTCGAAAAGGAGGAAAACATATAATTTGGTAGACAAGAAACTACATTATAAACAACTTTTTTATGAAATTTTAGATACTATTAAAGGTCAAATTGAGATTCGATTTTCCGATTCACATGAATTGAAGTTTTTCGACTTGACGAATACAAGATTTTTCGAATCTTTTTCAAAAGAGTTTCCCAATACACTTTTAGATAACTTAGTTTCAAAATATAAATTTTTTGATAAAATAACACTGCACAATGAATCATGCGTTATATACTCGGATAAAGATATTTTAGGCCAGTACGACAGTCACGCCGATATGATAAAATATATGATAGACAATGATTTGCAACAAGTTTTACCTCAGTTTTATAAACTACTTTGTTCGACAGTCACCATTCCTGTCACGTCGGCATCGGTAGAGAGATCATTTTCTACTCTCAAACGAATTAAAACTTACATGCGAAATTCAATGGACCAAAATCGTTTATACAATGTTAGTTTGAGATCTATTGAAAAAGATTTAGTAAAACACTTAAAACAGAATGATACATTTTATGATAATATTATTGATCATTTTTCGCAAACTAAGGACCGTAGAATTCCGTTAATATATAAAAAAAGTTAATAAAATTAATAAAAAAAAACAAAATATGAAAAATTCCAAAAAAAAGAAAAAATATCAAAAATCCAAAAAAAAATAAAAAACAAAAAACGAACAAAAAAATTGTTTGCCAAGAGAAACTCTACACCTCCACGTTGGTTCTTGCTGGGCAACAATTAATTTTGTCACTGAAGTAGCTGGTACGGTCGCTGTGCAAAAGTTAAATTAATTGGCTGAGTAGAGTATATTTAAAAAAAAACGTTTTATGTCCAGCCTCTGGTTGGAACGTTACCATGCGTGCTCGAAAAATTTATTTCGGGGAAGAATACCCTGCTTACTCGGTAAAATACAGTTTTAAGTTCGTTATAGCCGAAAATTTTTGCAGATATACCAACAACAATTAAGGCTCTTTTTATGCAACAGTTTGTTACAAACGGGTTCATTATTTGCAAACGAACTAACACATGTTTCATGATACCAGTTCGTACCCTGTAAGTTCGCAATAAGCGGATATTACTGTAATACATTTATTTGTGTATAAAATACATTTCTGTCGATATGTTTGGGAATGTTTATTTCTTTTTCTGCGTTCTTCCGTCTCAATAACTACGCATCACCTCGCATGCGGAATAGCATTTGAACATTTCGGTTTTCAATTAAAAACATCAGTTGTCTTTAGATAAATTCAAATCTAGAGCAGTTACAGTTTTTTTTTCGCCTCTGTATACAGCGTGCATATTGGACATCGCCTTTTTTCGTATAGCTCTTCTCCTAGAAATTATAGTATACTTTCCTTCTCTTGAGTTCTTACTGGTGCCAGGTTCCTGCAAATCATCTATTAGTTTCTCGGGGATGGTTATCATATTCTGTCGTATATTGTCTAGTGTAGTTCGAATGTCATTTATAATTGTTGATTCAAACCCTGCTAGCCCAGGTACTTTTTCTGAAATCGAAAAAACATTTTACTCTTACTCTACTTCATCGTATACTCTCTGAATAAGAGGAGGCTATTGTTGAAGCTCCTTTTCCGAAAGCATAACCCAGTTCAAACCATTGATCATTAGTTTTTTTTAGATAATTCGTTTTCGAATTGAAGCAGTTTAATATCATTTGTTTGGACCGGTGTGAAAACCGAAACGGTCGTCGCGCCAGAAACTAAATATTCATGCGCAAAGTTGCCAAATGTTACTCCTTCGAAATGTTCCGAATTGATATAGCAATTCGAAGGATCTGCATCGTTATGATGCTAATGATGATGAATGAAAGTTTATACACTAAAATGAAAAAATATGATAATGGTGCTTTCAATAAAAGAATAAGAACATATTTCTCAGTTGCTCTGACAATCACATACATGAGAAAAATGGCGTATATGAAAATCTTTTCCTCACTATATATTCAGAACGAGCTGAGAGAACAAACTTACCCCATTTCAGATTTTGTATCTCAATATTCACCTTGGAAACTACCCCCGTATTCAAAATAAACTATCATTTTAGTGTATAAACTTTCTTTCATTATCATTGCCATCATAACAATGTAGAACATTCGAATTGCTGTATCAATTCGGAACATTTCGAATGAATAACATTAGGCAACCTTGCGCATGAATTTATCGTTTCTTGCGCGACGACCGTTTCTGTTTTCACATCGGTGTTTGTAACATATCGTGCAACATAACATTTACAGAAGTGAAGAATATCAATGTAACTATAAACTAGAGCTGAAAATCTATTCAACATTGAGGTGAAGGTTATAGTTACAGTTTGATGAAGGGAATAATATTATATTATTGTTCAAAAGAACTATAGCATGTAAAGCAGTGAAGTGATGATATTTTATACAGAGGAGCACAGGTATGATACCATGGAATTCATTTTCAGTTCCAGAAAGTTTAGGTTAGATGGATTAAAAACATTGAAAATATGGTCAACCTGGCAACACTGCATCATATGCCGCTTGGGCGTCATTTCTTTTTTATCCTGAATATACTTTAAACAATCGTCCCCAATTAGCTATACCTACACACAACCTCCATTTTTCGGGGAATAGGCTAAGACGATGATCATATTGTCTTTTTATAAAACGTTACCAAATTTTTTCAGCCTAAGAATACAAGAATATAAATTGTATAAGCTCTATTATATATTGAGAAACAAGTTAAATATTCTCGGGCGCAAAATTAACGCACCACTAAAAGTTTTTTTTTATTTCAGATTAGAATAGGTTTATAGAAGTTGGAACCCAAATCAATAGATTTGATGTATTGCTCACTACCTTGTTTCTTATTTAAAAAATACTTGTTATTTGAAAATATTAAAGCTGTAAGACAATAAATTAAAATGAAGTAATCTGAAATATAAGGGGCGCAGGTGACTACATGACGTTCTTAAATGTCTATAGTAAGTATAGGAAAATAATGAATAATCATCTGGTTATACACTGCAATTTACAAATGAAATGATAAACGATCTACACAGTTCTCGATCATAGTTAAAATGAAAGCACTTACTTGAATATCGTGAGAGTGCTTCTGTGTAATCTGAATTTGTGGTCTCTAAATTGACTAAAAAATCGCTTTCGTTCAAAGTTTCTTCCAGTTTCAACGCTATCGATTCGGTTGTTTTCGTTTGAAATGTATCATTTTGGAAATCTATAATGTTGTTCATATATCTGTCTTCTGGACCGAGGGGTTTTCTCAGAAATACAAATTCGAAAGCATTGGATTCGATCAATTTTGCATATACATACAATGGTTCAATTTCTTCCTGAGCACGTAAAAGCTCAACGAGTTCTTGCAATTTTGTGTAATCTTCTTGTGTGAGTCTTATTTTGGTTAAACGGCTGAAAATTGGAATTACATAGTAAGATAATTAGAATGTATCGGATGTAACAAAATCGTTTCTACTATTGGTGCAATCTAAATTTTGTAATATGCTGACAGTGGTGAATCGTTGTTTTATTCTCCATTAAACAACATATTTTTATAGTATGCTCCATTTAAGTCAGGCCATCATTAAATATTGATACCGGACCCAAATGCCTCCAAAATAGTTTATCTGAGATAAGTGTAAAGCATATTATTGCTATTGTAATTGATGGTGATAGCAATTATTATGGAGTGTGTGGCAACGCTAGTATTCCAACAGAAATTATTGCTTTCGATTCGAGTTTGTATGTCGAAGGTATGAGTGAATATAGCGCAGTAAACACTCGCCGGCGGTCGATATTAGATGAATGATTTACAATAATTAACGGCAGATCTATTTTAGATCATCCTGGACAATTTACCTTGTGTAAGCACAATGAATCTAAATCACTCATATATATTCTCGTTAACTGCAGCCTATTTGCCTAAAATTTTGCGTAGATTGGTCTAAAACTCGATTATACTCAGTGAATAAAAAATGCACATACTGCCTTCAACTCTAATTTTCATATTTTTCGGTACTGCCATTATTTATTATTCATCTATTTATTACTCTTTTTTGTGGAATCTGTAAGCGATGACCTATACTATAAACTTTCTTAATAACATTACTTCCTTTTTTTTGTTGAACTAGATATTCCTGTAGAATTTTGTCTACTCTCGAATTACCTAGTAATGTTAGAAAAGCTAGAAAATCACAATATTCCGATTCATTTTACTTTCGGCACTATTGTAATATACAATGTGGCTCATCCTCTACCCATTTCTGAAACTACAATTATGGGATTTTTTTTGATTAGTTAGGGTATCCTAAAACACGGAACACAATTAGGCGCATTCTGCTTGATCTCAATACCAGGAAGTCTGTGGGCACAGACGGAATTTCACCTGTCGTTCTCAAGGAATATGCGCCTGAATTAACACCAGTTTTCTGAAGATTGTTTACCCTTTCATAAAAACTTGGTGTATTTCCTTACAGCTGGAAGACAGCAGGAGTCCAACCAATTCAAAAAAAAAAGGAAAGAAGACCCTCCTTCATAATTAGACCCATTGCACTATTATCTGTGATCTCTGAAGTGATTGAGAAAGCAATCAACATCGACGTCATCAAATGCCTAGAGATACAAAATTGTGAATGACAGACAATATGGCTTTCGTCAGCAGGAGAGCTGCTTGCCTACGTTACACACGTATGGCAGAAATCTATTGAAAAACATGGTGAATCTCTAGCTGTATCATTGGATATCTCCAAAGCATTTGACCGAGTCTGGCACCAAAGTCTTCTTGGGAAACTTCGTCATATGGTTTGCCGCCTCAACTTTGTCGCTTACTATCGAGTTTTCTCTCAGATGGATCACTCCATGTGGTCGTTGACGGAGTATCCTCCGATACAATGGCTACCAATGCTGTTGTTCCACAGGGATTTATCTTGGCACCAACTTTGTTTCTGCTCCATATCAAGGATCTGCTGGAAGTGTTCACAGCTTTGCAGATGATGGTACACTTCATACCGCTTTCTCATCCAAAGCCCCTATACCATCCAAAGAAGCCAGAGGAGCGAGACAGGAACAGGTTGACGCAATTAATGGCAAAGATTTTGAAATGGGAATCTGATAATCTAGTAGAGTTTAATACAACCAAAACTAAAGCTTGCATCTTCTCCAGGAAGGCGGACCATTGTTCCCATGTTTGGCGTTCGGCTTTCAAACATACCCTGAAGCTCTTGGATTCTATCCAGAAGAGAGCTATTCGTTTGATTGATAATCTCACACTTACGAGTTCATTGACCTCTCTACAGCATCGTAGAAAAGTGGGAGATCTCTCCCTTTTCTATAGATATTTCCATGGTTGGTGTTCATCAGAAATCTCGTCTGTTGTTCCACCACGAGAGATTCCAGATAGGCGGACTAGGCGAGCTCAAACTAGTCACCATTTCACTGTCAAACACGAGACCTGCCGAACTTCTTCCTACCAAACTTCATTTTTTATCGAACAGCGAAGTTCTGGAACTCTTTACCTAGTGAAGTTTTTCCTATGCCTGCAACGTCCAAACCTTCAAGAAAAATACGAATGCCTATTTCCTCCCCCTACATTCCACTGCTGGCTCACACGATGTTCTTCGAACATTATAGGTTTCCCTCTCGTGTAGTCAGAAGTATAAAAAAAACATGAATCTCTTCATCTTAACAACGCGGAAATTCTGACAAACATTATACAATTAATGTACCCAAACATCAAATCAGCAATTGTTTCAATTATCGTTAATTAGATCTCACATTATATCTTTTTTCATACATACGTGAAGACATACAAGTAACTGCGTCGCATCCGAGATTTTCGACAATGAAGATCTTTGTAACTTTATTACATAGCGATTCATATTCGCTCTTTGGCACCTCACAAAAAAAATAATCCGAGTTACTGTCTATAGTTCAAATAGTTCAGAAATAATGGAATCAATTGTTGTTTTAGATGTTGAATTTCGAAATTCAAAAGAACGTTAACATTCCCAAATTTAATGGAGCTCCCGTTTTTTCCCATTAAAATTAATGAAGAATTGAAATAAACTGCGAACAATCGATCACACTTCCCTCATTTTTATCAGCTAAATAGATTTCGGAGACTTTTGTGAGTCAAATGTATGACTGTAGGAACAGAAAATATATTGGAAATAATTTAGAAACCTCTAATGAAGGACGTTAAACTGTACTCCATGTTACATTGAAATTTCATTCGACTGATCTACATAATGTATTTTACAACTCTATGTTTTATACTGACACCTATAGTCACATGAACTATCAACATTTTCCAGAGTAAACACACATAAAATAGACTGCGACGTCACTCCAATCTCAAAATGAGAATTTCGGACACTTTTGCAGGATAAATATTCACACAACCATACCCACAAAGTTCTGGTTCACCAGATTGAATATTCCTTTAGGAAATGTTTGGAGAACCAAGCAATCTACCAGAAAAGTAGATGTCTCACTGAAAGTGTCATTACAACATCACGCATTGATAAAACAAGTCAATGGTAGTTTAATAAAGCAATGATAAGTGAATGAGGAAGCAAAATACAAAAAAGAAATCGCCGAATATATCCAATTCCTAATGAAGAGCCGAAATACAAAATTGATAACATGTTTTTTTTGATAATCAACACAAACATTTCAATCAATCGAAAACGTGTATCTTAACATGGAAATAAGCATATGAAGCGAAGTTGATTTTCATCTTTCCACAACTTTAGCTGCGTTTATGAAACTGTTCCATTATTTTGATGTTTTAATGTCAGCAACACGTTTTGAAACAGATTACCATATACCATTATGCTGGTTCATCTAGCCCTTGTTCTGAAGTTGAACAATATCTGCATGTTACTTATTTGGTATGCAAACTTTAATTGGAATAAATTTAGAAACAAACATCATCCAGCATGAATTTTGATTTTCCGTCACTATGTTTCTGATATGCTATTGAGAATTTTTCACCCCTAACTCATTTTTCCTTGGATGTAACAGTAGTATGAATCTTTTAGGACCTCCTTCCAGGGTTTGTTGAAAAAATATGATGCTCTAGTTTTGAGAAATTTTATCAACCTTTGTCTTGCCAATAGTTGGGGTGTTCAAAATTATTACATAAGTACACTCTAAGTACACAGAATCTAAAAAAAATATTACAACCCACAAAATTACTTGGACTGTTTGCTAGTGGAGTTTGCAATACAGAGGGTAAATTTAAAATAATCAAAATTCTTCAATTATATTATGCAACTCCTCTCTGGTGGTGTTAAATAGTTGTTAATTAGAAAGTACTTTTTACTTTGAATAGATACATATGTTTGATGGGGTATGCTTTAATAAATAAATAGATTATATGATTTTGAAGTATTTAAAACGTATTGGTATTGCGATGATATTTCACAGTTACAAATAACTTATATTTTCAGGTGACTGTGGCACAGCTGTTCATCTGCACTGAAAGATGAATTATATTCTTGTACTGGAAGAAAATATTACCTCATTGGTTGCTTGAAAAATATACCATACATCAAATATAGAGCTCCAACTTTAGTGTATATATTCTTTGGGAAAACAATGAATTTATTGATTACAAAGAAACAGTTCTCTGTAAATTGATGAAGGAGTGAATAATATTCTTGTCCACTGCAAAAAAATTGTACATTGTATTCTGAGATTCAATATATCAGGTACTAATCAATTGAATATTACCCGAATATGTATGAGAAATTACACTCTCTCCACGTTTGTGCAAAATCCGAATATTTGTAACTCGACTTTTTTTCGAACTTTCTCAGTAACATTTCTGTATCTGCTTGAAATGCGACTGTAAGTTCCTTACCGTAGCTGGCCGTGTTAATTGTTTGGCTCATTTTTATTTTCACAAGTAGTTTGAATTAACAGAATCAACTCATTTTGGTGTTATGATTATGACCATAGGTAAGGTGAGGTTAATTATGACCGTGAACCACAGAACTGAATCAATTCTGTACCGAGCTACCGAGACCGTTCGTCTGTACGCTGTGACTACGGGCACACCATCACAGAACAACTCCAAACTTTTCATGCCGCAGATCAAAGACACGAAACCAGGAAGTGCCTCTGACTAAACCTGTGATGGGAATACCGGTTCCTCCCATGTCGCGTTACGGCCGCGAACGCTCCAGAAATATACCGCGACAAAATACTGCGATTTTGTAACCGAGTTGCCATGTGATTCGCTGTCGCTGATAGAAGGAACCGAAACGACAACTAATCGACGAGATACGAGACGATGTTACTAGTACGTGCTTGCTTACTAGTAGCGCAAAAATAAAACAGATATTGTTTATTCATTACAACAAAGACTGATTTATATGAGTATTACCTTATGATTTGTGCTAGTTACGTTATTTTATAAAGTATTATTTTTGAATTTTTGTTATGTTCCTCCTGAGACTGATTTGTTCCATTTATTTCCATTTTTTAGTTATTCTTTTGTTTTATTGGATACTATATGATTTGTTTCCAAATCGTTTATTTTTCAAATATATATTATATATTATTTACCAATTTGGGACCACCACTTTTTCATCTAAGACCTTTCGAATCTTCCTCCAAGACCAAGTGTGGGTATACCTAATACCGTTTCTCTAGCGGGTTCTTCACTTAAACATGGAACGTGGAACGGGTAACAATACCCCATGGGTAACGACGTGCCAGTTTCATTCCACTCGTTCCCAGTAACGTCCGAACTAACGTCGTTCCTACTGTAGCTACTCGTTCCGAGTAACGTCCGAACTAACGTCGTTCCTACGGTAGCTATAACACTCCAGCGACCAGCGACTCAACTCAGTCGGTTCCGTGGAACCGGTTACTTTATAGTTGTGGAGCGCGAGACGTTACAAAAAGATACCTCTCCAAAATCACGGTATCGAAATACCATAGACCTATTATCCTTAGGATCATAGGTCTATGCGAAATACCGACCCATCACTAATAACCTATTAGAAGTTTACTGATTACTGTTAGTAATCTAAGATACCAAAATATGGTATTGTTTGATCATACATTCAACATTTTCAACTGTACATAAATACATATTAACTTGTGTCGTATGCTAGGTTAGAGCGTCAGTAGAATGAGTTCACTTTAACTAAAGGTAGAAGTCGATGTTCTAACACGATTGTAATTTGAAAGGATCTTTCAATAATCTGGGTTTGAGACTGGAAAGAATTTTTGTAAATTTTGTGTGTTCTTTATTGTAATAAATACTCAAAGAACTTGAAGTACTAAACTCAAGTTCTAAAATAAAGTGTGATCCAGATTTTGAAAGCCTAATGGAAATCAAGTACGAGAATATAGTGAATAAATATCCAGATATTGTAGAAGGAACTGCAAATATTAATTCCCGATAAAGTAAGCTATGCTTCCGACGTTTGAACATCAAATGAATAATAGAACTGAAAAACTTAGTACATGAATTGACTGGTAGATATACACCTTGAACTCTTTGTGTGAGTTGATTTATATTTATCATGATAGGTACATTCGATCCTTTGATGACACTCTATTATATGGTTCATGTGATTGAGCATTCAGGTTGCAAGCAAACCCTTCTATAACAAACAAAATACCTTTTTGTGTAATGTGTACCTAAAATGAGTTAACAAAAGCATTACATAAAATTACACCACCACTTGATTTACAATAACTCATATTGAAATGTTATTGCCATATCTGTCATATGTGTTTTCAAGTTATTTAAATTATTAATTGATACCGCATCTATCAATTCATAATACTTAGCTCGTTTATTTTCAAAGGGTTTATTTTATTATCTTGCCTTGTTCCGACATCACAATCAGTTGAAACATTATTATTATCAATCAATTTATTGTGTTTTGAGATAAATACACATAACATAGAAAACTTAAAAGGTATATTGTTTAGTTTTGAATACATTTAATCTGTATAATTGTTCGAGATTCTAGTGACGTCACTTTTTATTTCATTTGTTTACTTTGTGGCACTGAACTACACTTTATACGTATAGTTCTATGCTCTGGTATCATGGATGCAAGGTTATATAGAGTGTCAATAACTTGGATATCTCATATGACAGCAGGTGTCAGTATAAAACATAGAGTTGTGAGATACATTATGTAGAACACGGTCGTACATACATGTCTGGAAACTCTATGGTTGACATGGGTCTCTTACGCGTCGCCAAACTCGTAGTCCCTCGCTCAGCCACCAGCAAGCGCTTGGATCACGAAGTGGTAAAACGATTTCTTCCCGGAATCACAAGCAGTGTTACTAAGTATTCTGATTTGAGAGAGGAATAGAACTGTTACTCTTGTCAAAATGTATTACTCACCTTAAAAATAACTTCCCCTTTTTCGCACACATAAAAGACCTCGTTAAAACACATTCTTTCCGAAGTATGTACCTACTTATAATCTAAGGCTTTTTTTGGTAGTAATTTAAAAAGGAAATGTATGAAAATAATCGATCGCATATAAACATTTTTTAAAATTAAATTAGCATTACAATCAAAATACATGTATACTAGTTTAGTATGTTGTCTTTCATTATGTTTACAATATATACATTATAGGTACACTAAAACCTCCGATACTGTACACTCGACGGGTCCGGAAACCTCGGCTATGTTGACACTGCTAATTTTTCTCGTAACGCAATATTCACTATTCTGATTTGAGAGAGGAATATAACTGTTACTCTTGTCAAACTCACCTCAAAAATAACTTCATAGACGTGCACAACTTTTCATTCCAATTGTACTGAAAAAGAGCAATGAGCGTAGCAGTAAGCGGTTTGGTATCCACTTTAATGGGACCAATGACCAATCAAGTACATAATTAGAACTCAAGCTATTACAACAGGTCGTGACCAGAGATGTCAGACTTTGTTGGCAAACCACTCCACATGCATGCTATCGCATGCATCTTTGCCGGCGTCCTCGTTGTCGGTAGAGTCTTATCCGTGAAGGAAGCTCAACTCAATCGAGTCGTCGAAGGCACTAAGTGAATCGTTTACCTAAACATCAGTTGAATTTCGGCGTGTCAATAAATTTCATTGTTTGAGTGGTTAACAAATAGTACCGTGCTTTTGTTTTCGGAAATGAGCTTTAGCATATGCTGAACATAGCGAACGAAGCAGTCTGGCATCCGCTTATATTGAACAATGCTACATCCAGCTTTGGATTCGACCTAATACAGGACGTGGCGGAGCTCGAATTTTGAAAATACTTTTGAATCCTAATCTTCATAAACTATTGTATACCTAAGATTCATAAACCGGCTAATTTCATGAAACCAATCATTCCAAAGATCAATTGTCTGACGTATAACATAACAAATGGGTTAACTAAGGAATTTAGCAACTTTCAAGCCGCACCAAGTTTGTTTGAGAAAAATTCATTGGAACTAATTGCAAAATTGAAAGATTTAAAATTTAATTCCGGTGATATTCTCGTTTCATTTGATGTTGTTCCACTATTTACAAATACCCCAATCGTTGAGTCGATAAACATCCTGAAGAAATGGCTTTCAAATATCAACATCCTCGACCTCGTTAAAACTTTAAAACTTCTATCCGGAATCGCAAGCATCCACTTTTTCGCATTTCCGCATTTTTCGGCACTTTAAAAACAGAAGTTTCTTGCTTTATACTTTTGTACCCCGTTTTACATTTCGGCACAATGCACGATATCGTAATTTGTTTCTAAAAACGCAGGTATTCCTTGTGTTGACAAGTCAACTGACAGTTGTCAGAGAATACTCTTACGTAGCGTCTTTTGGTACTACGCGAAAGTCGACGCTTAGCGGTCCCACTTCTCACATAGGAAACAACCTCGAGTTTCCAGACCTGTATGTACGACCGTGTGTAGAACGTTTGTGTAGACTTCCAATGCTTCCAGTATAATTTAACGTCTTTCATTACCTGTTCCTAAATTATTCCCAATATATTTTCCGTTCCTACAATCATACATTTGAACTGCATCAGGTCAAATGTAGAATCAGGTATAAGAGTAGAATTGTGACCTCGCGCGTTAGCTAATCGCAGTCGTTTTGGCGGCAGATGTCATTTTCAATTATTTATTACAACTCGAAAACGTAACATAAAAATGAATTACTTATAAAAAAACGTTTTATAAACCATCAATTTTTATATGTAGGCCCAAATTTGGCTAAAGTAAAAAACTAATTTTTTCCCATGATTCAGTTTGGTATTTGGTGAGAAACATCGACTATTATAGATGTTCTCGAAAAATCTTGGTTTCCCGATGAATTCCGCGTCACTATAGCACGCCTTGCCAACGTTTCGCCAACCATTATAGGTGGCATCTTCAGGGCAGGCTTGAGGCTTGAGCTGAAACTGATTTTACTGGTTTCTGTAGCCGTATTCATTATAGGACAAAATCCTTCACGCTACTCAGTTCACTGCCTTTATACCGGTGGTTAGCTCCATTCCGGCACCTGCCGTTGAGTGATTATGTGCGAAGTGGAATGTTCGAGGATTGGTTTCCAAATGTACCTTCCCGCATTTGCCAATGAAGCAAATTAAGTCAAGTCATGTTATAACCTTAATCTACATTAATTTGTGTTTCAAGATCATATGTTTTTTCAAATCAATTAATATCATGTTTCTGAAGATTTAAACAAATTAAGTTCAAGAAATTTATAGAGATTAAATTAATTTATTGCAACAACGGTTATGTATTCCTAGGGCTGAATGGGCTGGACTTGTGAGAGTCTTTCGCGTTTCGCGTAAAGTGTTTGTTCCTTTAAAAAATCATTTTGTGACAATTCCCTATCATACCAAATTTAATCAGACGTAGAAATAGAGTATTTAAATTCTTTGTGCCCTATTTCTACAAGGGGTTCGAGAGGGAATTGTAATATTAGATCAACAGGGTAAGTGCATTTTGATTGCCGAAAAACAACTGTTATATTGACTTCAACCTCTGAATCGGCGACATAAGGTGTTTTTTCTTGAATGAACCGCATATAACCTTGTTTTCAAACCGCGTTCAATATGAGGTAGTGAATAATGTCTTTCAAGAAAATAAACCGTTTTAAAACGTCAATGGTCACCAATATAATAATTATTGTTTATATTAATCGTCGTAATTAAGTAATTGAAAATGAATTTGCACGATATTATTCCAATTTTGGTTGATGATCGACAAATTAACGTATTACTTCCGATAAATCAGTTGCAGTTAGCAGAAGAGAGAATCTCTTAGGAATTATTTATTTTCCACAATTTTCAACATTCAAAGATTGATAATTTTGCCAAATAGTGGGTGGATAATTATCTGGATTACGACGCTTTCCAGTGGTTCACGTTCCAGAAACAGACTGAGAGATTTACTCTCTCGGATAGATGGCCCCGTATTGAATGTTCCTTATAGTGGAGGTTATCATACCCATTAACAAAGCAAATTGTTTGTTTAGTATTTCTCTTCTGTGAAACATCATTCAAAAAATTGTCAATGATCGACTGATCTGACATTTCCCCTCTCTTCTATTGCTTTTGTATTTCGAACCGTTCTTAGGGATGCATTCAAATTAGATTGAACCGCATTCAAATTAGATTGAACCGCATTCAATGCTGACGTCACTGGTTCGACAAGAAAATGTTTGGGTTCAAAGCGCATTGAACACGGTTCTTCAAGAAAAAATAGCTATAATATAATTTGGTTATTTAACCTTCAGATCACGCTCCGCCCACCAATGTTCATTTTGTTAATATATGTTTTCTTCAACCATTCAGGCTAAGTATTGATCATTCGTAATTCCGCTTATCCGAGGTCACTTAGGGGATATGATAGAGTATCAGGTCGTTAGGCTTGCCCCAGGTTACCAGAAAGAGAGGAATCCTTCTTTAATTCTAAATATTATCTATCAATCATCGGCGTGATCGAGCGCGAAATCGATCACTGTCCGGAGATTGTACTAATTAGCTTTCCCACTTGAGGTGAACCTGGATTTGACGTCTTTAAATTTATACATCAGTCCCATTTCTAAATTTTGGATCAATCTTATGATCGTTTGTTGGATTTTGATCTACTAAACTTTGTTAACTTTTATTCAATATATATTTATTATTTAATTTGATTAACGAGTTTAACTGGTAATTCCTAATCACCTCTCAGCTAATACGACCTTCAGAATTTACGGTTGAATAGATATAGAGATATAATTGTAAGTAATTGTACGAGGCGGTCCCTTGGAAGGGATCAAGGCATCGTAGTCAAAAACAGCTTCTATAGGTGAGCTGAAATGTACACCTAGTGGTGGCAGCTTTAAGGAACCTCAAGGGTTCACGGATCAATTAAGATCTTGAATACCCGAGCAGGTGCCAACAAACAATTTTCAATTCACATAACACGTCGATGAGGTATTAACGCTAACTGAAATAATACCCAGCCGACTGTTACAAGTACCGGTTCAGCGGTCTGGAAATATTAAATCTGGAGTAATTTCAGATTTATTTTAAAATATAACGTTCACTGTTACAATAAGTAGGGGATCCGATAGTGTTGACGATTGGTCTCAGGCGAACTGAGGGTTTACAAACCGTATAAGCGGGGGCTTCTTGAACAATGGGGGAAAAATATTTCTTATCTGGATCAGGAAGGGAAGAATGACTGATAATTTGTGAAATTGGACGTTCTATAGAGGGGATGGGATCTTTTGGTAGGAGTTTATAGGAATTAGTTTGGAAACGTTGCAGGATTTTGCTATCATAAACTGAACGATTCATGACAACAGTGGAGTTTCCTTTATCAGCTTTCAAAATAGCTAAATCAGGATTTGATTTGAGTAAATTAGAGCTTGCATTAAAGGTTTCGGGAATTTCATTTAAGAATGTTGGAATGACGAAGAATTTTAGCAGTTTCGAAACGAATTTTATCTGCTGCGAGATGGGGATGTAGGGATGCTTCTACAGCAGAAATAATGGATTTAGTAGGAATATTTTTGGGGAGAAAACGAAATTAGGACCATTAGATAAAACTGATTGTTCGGCTTCAGAAAGGGTATGTGAAGATAAATTAACCACAATATTTACAAGAGGGGTTGATCTGGAAGGTTAGTGCTGAGGGCGTTGGGAGGCAAGATACTCTTATTAATGTGACCTATAATAATATACTAGGCATACCCCGATAGATATCTGCCTAGACACTTGTCTTACGGCGACCCACCATACACGCGCTTTCCTACCCAGTGACAGTTGTCCAGTTGCGCGCTAAATTTCAATGACCCATTACAGCCAAACGACATAACTTTTTTTTATTGTTAGAGTTTTTGCTCTACAGTCTAGCCCCTTTCAAACGATACCAGAAACCACTACCCTATCCTCTGTACTTTTCGCTATCAAACTAACCTATTGATATATAATGTAAAATGTTTTAGCTGAAAATATACTTGTAGCAGTAGTACTATTTGATTTAGCCAAAGCTTTTGATTCAGTAAATGGAAATGAATTGATAATATCATGTATAATTTACGTGAGGAGAGTTGCATTAGATCTCCTTGAACATTTTTTAAGCAATCGAAAGGAGAAAGTACAACTATTTGGTGTGTTGAGTGAAGAAGAAAACATAAATTGTATCCTACCTGAGGGTTGTATCTTGTGCTCGATTGTCTTTCTGATCTATATTTTGTAAATTTTGGTTACTCTACAAGAATTACCTGGGTTTGCTTACTACAGCTTTTAGTCCGGGCAATAAGCCCGGAAAAAGACCATAATAAAAAAAATATATAGTAAGCTAGAATTTCAAAAATGTTTATGCATTTTGTTCCTAATACCCCATAGATCATCATTCATGACTATCAAGACCACGGGGTCGACCTTCCTACCCCCTCAAAACGGGGTTTCAACCCTTCAGATGAGCATTCTTATAAAAACAGTCGAAAATTAATGAATTAGGAGCCGAAAATGACCCCTAGTATGTTTTTTGGGTCGCTGACCACGATTCCGCAGTTAGTTTTCTCGGAAAACTCCCTCCAGATGGGAAATTTGGAAAATTTATATATAATATATAACTTATAATTTTGTTGCAAAAATGACCTCTAGTAGATTTTATGGGTCGCTCATCACGATTCCGCTATAATTTTTCCCAAAAAAGTCTCTCCAGATGGAAGATTCGGGTAATTTGAGATTTTCCTGAGACGGTTATTATGAATAATAAAGTATAATTTTGTTGCAAAAATGACATCTAGTAGGTTTTTTGGGTCGTTGAACACGATTCCGCCGTTATTTTTCCCAAAAAAGTCTCTACAGATGGAAAATTCGGGAAATTTGAGATTTTCCTGAGACGGTTATGAATAATTAAGTATAATTTTGTTGCAAAAATGACATCTAGTAGATTTTTTGGGTCGTTGATCACGATTCCGCCGTTATTTTTTCCAAAAAAGTCTCTACAGATGGAAAATTCGGGAAATTTGAGATTTTCCTGAGACGGTTATTATGAATAATAAAGTATAATTTTGTTACAAAAATGACCCTTAGTATGTTTTTGGGTAGCTGATCATGATTCCGCTATTAGTTTTCTCGGAAAACTCCCTCCAGATGGGAAATTTGGAATTTTCTATCTGGAATTTTTTGGGAAAAATAACAGCGGAATCGTGATCAACGACCCAAAAAACTTACTAGGGGTCATTTTTGTATTAAAGTTATACTTTATTATTCATAACGATCTCAAATTTCCCGAATTTTCCATCTGGAAAGAGTTTTTTAGGAAAAATAACAGCAGAATCGTGATGAGCGACCTAAAATACCTACTAGATGTCATTTTTGCAACAAAATTATACTTTATTATTCATAACCGTCTCGGTAAAATCTCAAATTTCCCGAATTTTCCATCTGGAGTTTTTTGGGAAAAATAACAGCGGATTCGTGATCAACGACCCAAAAACCTTACTAGAGGTCATTTTTGCAACAAAATTATAAATTATATATTATGTATACGTTTTCCAAATTTCCCATCTGGAGGGAGTTTTCCGAGAAAACTAACTGTGGAATCGTGATCAGCGACCCAAAAAACATACTGGGGGTCATTTTCGGCTCTTAATTCATTAATTTTCTAAACTTTTGGAGGGGTTGAAACCCCGTTTTGGGGAGGTAGAAAGGTCGACCCTCGCGGTCTTGATAGTCATGAATGATCTATGGGGTATTAGGAACAAAATGCAAAAAAAATTTTGAAATTCTAGCTTACTATATATTTTTTTCTGGTTCGTTGCCTGGACTATTTGAGTACACTGGTTAGGATTGGCAACATGTCCAAAATAAACTGCAGATTAATGTTTTTGGTTTTGTGCAAATCCACTTTTCAGTAGATATTAAAAGAACTTTAGTCATCACGTTTTGGAATAATAATGATAATATAAATATGTTGTATACATGAAGCAAATTGTGACTGTCTGAAAGGGTGGATAGAGCAAGGTATTTGGGTGTTAACATGGACAAAAACTAAAACTTTTGATAACTGGAATAAATTAATAATAAAATGTATAATATCGGTGCGAGGGGAGTTGCATTAGACGTCCTTAAAAATCTTAGGCCCGATTTTCTTTTTGATCTATATCAACCAAATTTTGTTACTTATACGAGGATTAACTCGTTTTGCGGATGATACGGTTTTCTGTGCCACGGGGTAGAATTGGGAACAAAAACAAAATAAATTTCAGGATAGTTTTTTTTTGGTATTGTGTAAAACTACTTCATAATAGATATTAAAAACAGTCGTTACAATGTTTAGCAATTATAATGATAAAAGAAGACTAGAAACCGGAAATCGAGAACAGGCATCTTGGTGTGAAGCCTTATGAGTCGAATTATTTTCATTCCTTCATCTTTTATTAATTGAATATATTGAAGGATTATTATCGACAAAACGGATACCCCAAGCGAATTGAGTCACGTTCTGAATACATTTTTGAAGGTTTTGCAAACGCTGAAGTCGTTAAATTTCGATGTCGATTCTTGGTGCTACTTACTTTTTCATTTAATATTAGAAAAGACTAAAATGGAAATTCGTAAAAGTTTTGAAATTCAATATGCTTCCGAGGAAATTCACACTTACAGACAACTTTATGAGTTTCTAGAAAATAGGTGTAGGGCACTCGAATAGGTACAACATCACGCGGCTCCAAAACCCAATAAGCCCTCTTCTTAAGGGCCTGGTTATTCCAATAAACCAGAATTTACAGGAGGTATAAAACCACCCCATGCTTTCGGTATGAAAACAGACAACATTTCATGTTAGTTACTTCTGCAAGCAATCCCACAGTACTTCCAATTGCCCTAAATTCTTGGAGAAGACAGCGTTAGATAGGAACAATTTTGTTAAACAGAATAAACTATGCCAAAACTGTCTTTATCATAGTCACGTAACACAAGTGCAAAAACCGTTGTTGTTTTCTGTCCTGACCCGCCGGTTTGCCTCTGCGCTATTTTCTCCGATTCCATTCCAGTTACAACCTACGTACGGCTGGGGCTATAATTTAAAGCCGTTTCAGCTTCTGCATTCCATATTTTAGCAAGAGATTGATGCAAATCTAAGTTGTCCATAATAACTTCTAACTGACCAAGGAAATCGTGAATTATAAATGGATCACTTTATTGTTTCACACGTGATGCTTCTAGTAGCTCAGGTTTTTGAATAAAAAGCCGATGACCTTTTGAAAAATTCAGATACAAATCTTCACCAGGTTTTTCATCCTTGAATGGTGTTTTCAGATTATTCTGCTGAACACATAGCTGCACCGAGTTCAGTACTTCTTTGCGAGAAAGACCAAACCCCCACTTATCCATAGTCTTCATGCGAGAACCCAAAATCTTCATCCTCTCTGAGAGAGCAGTTATACCACCTCCAGTCACACCTGATTTGATGCAATTTTATTTTTTAAGGAGCAAATTTTTAACTTTTTTAATTCCCCGCTGCTGGTCTACCTTGCCACCTATTTAGTCTTCTTTAGTGAAGATTTTCCCGATTTCACATCTTTTATTGCCAATTCTAATGTTTCTTTTGAATATCCACTTCCAACCACGTCTTTCTCGTGTATTTTCTTGCCATTTTTTAACTTAAATAATACTTTTAAACACGCTAACCTACAAACACGTATTAGGATATATGTAAAAAATTCAATCGGTGCTTCTGTATTATATTTCCAACAAAAAAGTTTATATAATACATATTCCTATTTTCAACGGTTAACAAATAATTCGCTATTTTCTATTTTTTTATGAAAATATCACATTTCCATGCAATTGACCTCATCCTACAATCAACAACGATTGTAGACAAAATTAAATCATTGTAAATGGAAGAGCAATAAATATGCTTTTATATGATACCCATACCATATTTATTGCAGAAATATTATTGTTTTCATTATTTTTATGTCATAACATTTGGATGTCACCTGTTATTTGATGAAGTCGTGAAAATTCAAACTTCAAATACTCAATATTTTTTCAAGACAAATATATAGCAAAGAAATTGTGTTAAATGTAACTCAACATCAAGGTTTGTGAAATACTAAGTTTACTGTTATTGCTAGTTTTGCTTGTAGAGAAGTTGTAAAGCTAGTTAGAAACACACACCCATAGACTGGAAATTTTCCAAAGAATTTGAACAACCTATCCACAGCTTCCTATGATCAAGCTCTCTTCCGCAATTCCATGACATACTAGATTTCAACTAGTTTCCTTAATTTTCATCCGATAATTATAACATTCAACAATTCGTATAGGAGTGAGTTTATTTATACTATTTTAACAATAACAAGAAATAATCAGAAGTAGCACGAATTACAAAATTTGCTCGAAGTGGCTATCATGTTGACGCAAACATGTCCGTGCTCTTCGCGGTATAATTCTTTCCATCACCGCATAGCCCACTGTTCTTCTCAAAGAGATATCGCTCTCGATGATACGTTGCCTCAGTTCTTCCTCCGTGTGATTTTGGTTCTTGTAAGCTTCTGCTCTCATGTAGCCTCAGACAAAAATATCGAGAGGTACGAAGTCGGGTGACCTGGCAGGCCAGAGAACTGTTCCTACCCGACCAATCCATGTCGGATATGTTTCTCCCAAATATCAGCGGACGTTTCGAGCAAACTATGGTGGAGCTCCGTCATGCTGTAATATCGTTGTCGCTCTGATGTTCAGGAGGACGTCCTCGAGAAGAAGGGGTAAGTTCTCTTGAATAAATCGAAGATTACTCTCACCATCTAAATTTCTCGGCAGATCTAGGTATGGTCCCACGAGGAAGTTTCCTATAATACCCAACCATAATATGTTGATGCTGAATCTTTACTGGAACCCCGCGTTGTCGTATCATTCGTGGATTTCCCTCAGCGTAATAATGAGAATTGTGGATGTTAAATACGCCTTCTCTAGTGAAAGTACACTCATCTGTCCACAGGATACGACGGAGGAAGTGATTGTCCGCTACTTCATTGTGGAGAATCAACGCAATTCCATTTTCGAAACATTGTCATTTACGTTGAATCCTTGCACCAACGTAAAATGGTAAGGGTACAGCTGTGCTCTTCTTGCAGTTCTGAGTCATGTGTGAAACATTGAAGTTCTGCGCTACAGCCGTTAGCTGGTTTGGGGATTTCGAGGAAATTCATCCAATACACCAGCCCCAGCATTTATACCTCGTTCTCGAAGATTTTCATGGATTCTCAGGAACGTTCACGCCGTGGGAAGACGCCTAATTGGATGCCGTTTCCGTTACAGAAGCCATACATAAAATGGATAATGGCTAGTTATTCGTTAGCGAACTGCATCGTAATGCAGTCAAATGGGAAAATGGATCAATTTTGATGGGACAAAGTGCATTCTCTTCAGAATGTCATCAGAAAAAAAGTTGCGCAAATTGTTCATATTGTTTATAAACAATAAATAAACAATTTAATTAGCTCATTTTTGACACTACATAAGAATTTCTAAAAAATGCAAAATTTTAACGTTTTTGATCGGATAAAGAGCATTTTTTTGTGATAAACAATTCATTTATTAACAAAATAGATGAATTCAACCAAAACTCCGTCGTTTTCGGATAATTTTGGTATTCTGAGTTCGATTTTATCGTCAATATCGTCAAATGTATATTCATATTCATATTCAACAATCTTTATTTCAAACTACCAGAAGTTACAATTTAGATATTAATCCTAAAACATAACGACAGGGTTGAAACACGTCGCACAAATAACTATATATCAACAATACATCAAAAGAAAAACATAAGATATTACACTTCCTCAATAATCAGAAAATGTTATATGCATACATACATAAGCCATTTATCACATTTACATCAATTATTACATAAGACAATTATTATCGAAAGAACTCCCTCAAATTGTACGGTTCTATCTCTACTAAATACCTAAATAACTCTCTCTTATAAACAGTCTGAGATTATCTATGCACTTTTCAAGGTATTAGGCAACTGATTATATAGTCTGAGTGACATGTAAAAAGGTCCTCTTTCAAACAATGTTAACCTGTGTATAGGATATACATAATACCTGCTTCTAGTGAGATACTTATGTGATGGTACACTCTGACTAAACTTCGGTTTACATTTAAAGTTAAATGTTAAACAATCATAAATGTATATCGCTGTTACTTTCAACAAATTATTCCGCTTAAATATGCCTCGAAACCTTTCCCTGAACTTCATATTAAATATTGTCCGAACAACTTGTTTCTGAATTACAAAAATTATTTCCAGATCACCAGATATACCCCAAATTATAATATCAAACCTTACACGTGAAACAAAACAACTATGATACACAGATTTGCCATATCTAGATACTTCGAGAGAATTCTAATACTATAGCTGATGGTATTATTAATGTGAGCGGACCAGCATAATGTATCATCAATAATAATTCCCAAGTTTTTTACACTAATGCTTAACATTACATTGGTGTTTAATAGAAATTGATTTTGGATTTTGATGGTTTTTATTTGCAGTAAACACTATATATTGAGTTTTAGTTTCATTAAAAATCAAACAATTCATTTCCAACAAATTTTAACTCTTGACATTACATCACTTATCCTCTCACGCCATAGCTTTTTATCTTTGATGCTAAAATGTCAGGATTCACCAGTTCATAAGTCCTAGTTAGATCCAGGAAAATTCCACAAGGCACCCTCTCGGAATCTAGGGCCACGAATATCTTGTTCATGTATTCAAATAAATCAGTTTCAACGCTTTTGCCTCTCATGAATCCATGCTGGTTTACATTAAATAAATCCTCAGAAATGAAATATTAATAAATAATATAAATCATTAATATCACCACTTTTAAAAACAGTAGTAACCAAAGTCAGTTTTAAATGTTCCGGGAATTCGCCTGTCACCAAAACATTATTCACAAGATAAACCAACGGTGCCAGAGCTGTTGTATGCATTATTCGCTTCAATATGTAGTCTGGAATATTATCATCACCGGAACTATATTTATTTTTTAATTTGCAGAGTACAATTTCTGTAATTTCCTCTTCAGTAGTCAAAGTCAACATCAGTTCACTCTTATTCATTTCAATATCGCTCACAAAATTGAAACTAGGCAACTTGCAACCAACTGTCTTGGCACATCGATAAAAAAATCATTGAATTTATTTGCTATTAGACTGAGGTCTCCCTGTAACTCGGCTTTAGTTTTATTACACTTTTTTGCCACCAACAATGTTGTCGACAACATTCCAAATTGTTTTAGGTACATTAGAAGATTTTAAAATACGATTTTTATAACAATCTTTTTTGTATTTGAGCAACACCTGATCATACTGATTTTTTATTATATTATAACAATTTTTATATGCTTCATTATACTTTGCAGTGATAGATAATGTACCCACAAATTTGCTAATTTGTTATGAACAAATTATATTTATTATTAAATATACGAATTTGACTAAAATGTCGAGTTTATAGTCATTGTTGAATAATTTTGGCCTCCTAAGTATGATTGTATTGCTATTATGGTCTTAAAATGTAAATTTTGAATTGTTATAAGCAAATGAATAAAAAAGAAATGTGATATTTTTATTAATTTTTATATACTATGCACTCAGAACTTGATTTTTTTTGACAAAATTGATGAAATGTATTGTCTTAATATAATAAAGAAATGGCATGCCACTAATTTTAAATAATTGTTTTCCCTTCCATAACAACTCTCGCATACTTCCTTAAAAAAATTAATATGTTTAATTTTATGTATGTTTATTGATACTTTGTCATACTAAAACATCAAAATTTTTATTATTTTCTAATTCGCTTTAGAAAATTTCTACGAGGATGCATTCAAAGACCATAATAGCTTAAAATCGTACTCAGGAGGCCAAAATTATCCAACAACGACTATAACCTCGACATTTTGGTGAAATTCGTATATTTAATAATAAATGTAATTTGTTCATAACAAAATAAGCAAATTTGTGGGTATAAATTCGACGATATTGACGATAAAATCGAACTCAGAATACCAAAATTATCCGAAAACGACCCCAAAGTCAGAGTCATGTATTTTGTTAATGAATAAATTGTTTATAACAAAAATAGTCTTTATCCGATCAAAAACGGTAAAATTTTGCATTTCGTAGAACTTTTTATGCAATCTTAAAAACGAGCTAATTAAATTGTTTAGTTATTGTTTATGAACAAAATAAACAATTTACGCAACTTTATTTGTGGTCAACTTTTTTTCTGATGACAATGCACTTTGTCCCATCAAAATCCATTCATTTCCCAAGGATTTACGGGTCCAATACCCATTTGACTGCACTATTGTGTATTCTTAGCAAGAAGATAAATGGGCCACAAGAAGTAATGTAGGATATTTTTGACGTTTGCCTACTTGATTTAAATAAATATTACGGGAGTCCGTGCAATGTAGCAGTTATTCTAAACAAGCCATGATTGCCGATCTCCCATGTACCTTAGAAAAATCAAATTACAAATTAACTAGGAGGAACAGCAGATCATCCAGAGCAAATGTAATTCGTGCTACTTCTGATTATTATTTTTCTTGTTATTGTTAAAATAGTATGAATAAGCTCACTCCTATTCGAATTGTAGAATTTCATAATTATCGGATGAAAATGAAGGAAACTAGAGGAAATCTAGTATGCCATGGAATTGCGGAAGAACGTTTGATCATAGGAAGTTGTAGATAGGTTTTCAGATTCTTTGGTAAACTTCCAGTCTATGGGTGTGTGTAACTTGCTTTACAACTTCTCTATAAGCAAAATTGGCAATAACAGTAATTTTTCACAAACCTTGATGTTGAGTTACATTTAACACAATTTCTTCGATATTGCATGTGCGATGAAAAATATTTTCAAACTATTCTAAAGCGTGATCTTTGGCGATATTTTGAAAACAGTTGTCTTCCATATTTGTCTTGAAAAAATATTGAGTATTTGATGTTTGAATTTTCACGACTTCATCAAATAACAGGTGACACCCAAATGTTATGACCTAAAAATCAGTGGCGGCTCGTGAACTTTTTAAGAGAGGAGGCTGGACACAAAACGTTTTTTTTTTAAATATACTCTACTCAGCCAATTAATTTAACTTTTGCACAGCGACCGTACCAGCTACTCCAGTGACAAAATTAATTGTTGCCCAGCAAGAACCAACGTGGAGGTGTAGAGTTTCTCTTGCCAAAAAATTTTTTTGTTCGTTTTTTGTTTATTTTTTTTTGGATTTTTGATATTTTTTCTTTTTTTTGGATTTTTTTTTTTAATAATTTTATTAATTTTTTTTTATATATTAACGGAATTCTACGGTCTTTAGTTTGCGAAAAATGATCAATAATGTTATCATAAAATGTATCATTTTGTTTTAAGTGTTTTATTAAATCTTTTTCAATAGATATCAAACTAACATTGTATAAACGATTTTGGTCCATTGTATTTCGCATGTAAGTTTTAATTCGTTTGAGAGTAGAAAATGATCTCTCCACCGATGCCGACGTGACAGGAATGGTGACTGTCAAACAAAGTAGTTTATAAAACTGAGGTAAAACTTGTTGCAAATCATTGTCTATCATATATTTTATCATATCGGCGTGACTGTCGTACTGGCCTAAAATATCTCTATCCGAGTATATAACGCATAATTCATTGAGCAGTGTTATTTTATCAAAAAATTTATATTTGAGAACTAAGTTATCTAAAAGTGTATTGGGAAACTCTTTTGAAAAAGATTCGAAAAATCTTCTATTCGTCAAGTCGAAAAACTTCAATTCATGTAAATCGGAAAATCGAATCTCAATTTGACCTTTAATAGTATCTAAAATTTCATAAAAAAGTTGTTTATAATGCAGTTTCTTGTCTACCAAATTATATGTTTTCCTCCTTTTCGTGGGAGGAGCCTCATCAGTTCAAAAATTTTCAAATAAAATATTAAAATGAAATTCTGTATTACGGAAACTTGAAATTTTATCAATGAGATGTTTCAAACGATCTCTTGAATAAATTATATCAGTGAATTTATGTTGTAAAATTTGAAAAATAAGATCAGTTTGTTCAAATATTAATTTAAAAGTATCAAGAAAAAACAAAAATTCTTCATTGTCTAAATAAGATTTTAAACCAACAGCAGCATTTAATGAAACCTGATCTGTCGAAAAGTCATCACTGTTCAATATAAAATCAAATGTTTCAATTAATTGGTCTTTATTTTTGTGAATGGTAAACACTGCACGTGATGTAAAATTCCATCGAGTTGGAGCATTACAGGGAATTCTGTTCTGTTCTTCCCGAACTAACATCGTAAAACCCTAAAAATCTTTCCACTAGTTGTCCATTTTTTACAAATCTAAAAATCATTGATAATTGTGATTTACACGTTATATCAGTTGTTTCGTCAACCTGCCACGAAAAAAAAGGGACATTCAATAATTCATCCTCTATGTGATTTCGGAGGACATAATTTATTGAATCAAGAATTTCGTTTTGTATTGTTTTTGAGGTGCCTGCCAAATACTGACGCGTTAGTCATAAAATCGCGAAGCTTACTGTCGTATTTACAAAACAAATCTAACAATTACCTAAAATTACCTTTATTAACTGAATTTTCAGTTTCATCATGCCCTCTAAAAGCACTTTTCCATCATATGTTAATCCACTAAATGGATTTTCTAAGAACTCAGCAACTAAC
Source organism: Endomychus coccineus (assembly GCA_958510875.1). Lineage (NCBI taxonomy): Eukaryota > Metazoa > Arthropoda > Insecta > Coleoptera > Endomychidae > Endomychus > Endomychus coccineus. Next base: position 51,633,316 of record OY294070.1, on the reverse strand, counting down.
ACACTCCTCATTATAACGTTCACCGATTAGATAAATTATTATAACTTAACTACTTAACTTTACTTCATGTCGCGAAACAAGAACAATAACTAACGGAAAACGGAACACGTGTCGTATTCTAGCAGCGGTAGCCAGAGCAAGTAATCGTATTTCATTCGACCGACCGAGTGGCGAGTGCGTACGAGAAGCTAGCCTCCATAGGGTGTTGCCATATTCGCTATTTTACCCTATCTGGCAATCGAGCTGGTTGGAAAAACGGCAACTGTGCTGACCACACGTATTTAGCGTTTGAGATATATAGAGAATCTAGCCTCTGGCCACTGTTGCCAGATTAAAAATAACTACTGAGACTATAACTACCCTATTGTAAAATTTAAAGAATTATCAGAGAAACAGGAAATAAAATGGAGAATGATCATTAAGATAAATTGGTGAGGAGGCTGAGCCTCCTTAGCCTCCTTCAGGAAACCGCCACTGCTAAAAATAATAAAAATAATAGCATTTCGACAATAAATATGGTATTGTATGCAAGCTTATTTATTGCTCTTCCATTTGCAATGATTTAATTTTGTTTACATTCGTTGTTGATTGTAGGAGGTCAATTGCATGGAAATTTGATATTATCATAAAAAAATAGAAACCATTGAAAATCGGAATATGTATTATATGAATTGAAGATCTTTTAATCCGCAATAATACTTTACCGGCAATAACACAGGAAATATTAAGTTTAAAGCGAGGCGCAAACTGGAGCGGCCATGGGTGCGGTGGCGGTGGCGATCAAACGCTTTTCATTAAATTAAATGGAAGAGTGTTAACCTGAGCGGACTGACAAACGCGCCCGCTGCCCAGTGCAGCGTTCTACCGCTACCCACCTGCGGACAGCGGTAGAACGCTGCATGCATGATTTGCCCGTCAGTTCGCGCGATATTTTGCATAAGAAACATGTGTGACACCGAGAAACTATTCGAAAAAGTGCGTGAGTATCCAATTGTGTTTGATTTATCTTGAATAGTAGACTTCCGTGGATAGTTTGATTTATCTCATGCGGTGTATAAAAACATAAAGAAAGATAAAATATAGGACGAGATAGCTGCTTCTGTAAATGGTTTAAGTGAAAATTCATGGTTTTTTTTTTGCAGCCTTATTCTTTTTAAGACTAACAGCGGAACAATCTTAATAATACAGTTTCTAATTATTATTAAACTACGAAACAATTTGTTGATGTATTTCGAACGCTGAACTGAATGTTGGTGAACGAACGCTCTGGTGTGCGGATGTCTTGTCCGCTTTGAAATCGCCACCGCTACCGCGCCCGCCACCGCACCCGCCACCGCTCCAGTTTGCGCCTCGCTTAATCTCACTTTGCATAGACCAAAATTATTTCACAATTAACGATGAATATTACAAACAGAACACCGGACTCCCCATGGGTTCGCCATTATCTCCGTTGCTAGCAGAAATATTTATGAATTACTTAGAAACTAAGATTTTAAATTCCAATTTTCAGCACATGTTTGTATATTGGTATCGCTATGTTAACGACGTAATCGCTTGCTTTACAGGCAGTAGCCGTCAGATACATTCTTTTCTCACCTATATTAACAACTTACACCCAAATATAGAATTCACATTAGAGATGGAAAAACAAGTCCTTAAACCTTTTAGATCTGACCATTTCACATATAAATAATTACTTTTCTTTTGCTATTTATCACAACCCACCCACACAGATGCCACAATACACATCACAACACTTCTTTATATCCACAATCACACAAGTTAGAAGCATATAATTGTATGATACATAGATTAATTAATGTCCCATTGAGTAAAGATAATTTCCATTTGGAATTAAACAGAATCATAGATATCATCAAAAATAACGGTTATAATGCCAAGATAATTAATAAAATAGTCCAAAATAAACTCAATGAAAAAGCCTTAAACGTAATTTATCCGCAGATTAATAATAATTCCAAATCAAATTTCACATGTCTAACATATTTAGGTAAACATTCACTAAAAAAATCTCAATTCCTTAAAAAACAGAATAAAAACGTCGCCTTTCGAACAACAAATAACCTATGCTCATATATTAATAACTCGAAATATAAAAAAGATAAATTAAAGAAATCTGGAGTTCACAGACTGAGATGTAATGACTGTAGTGCTTTGTACATAGGACAAACTGGACACAGTTTCAGCGTAAGGTTCAACGAACATTTGAGAAGTTACAGGCTCAAAAAAGAGGACTCTAATTACTCAAATCAACTGTTAGAACATAACCACAATTTCAGCCCTAATCCCGATATTCTACCTAGAATCCATAGAAATATTGAAACACTCAAAAAACAATAATAATGTAATATTAAATGATCAAATCGATACATATAATTCACCGCTTGTTAACAATTTTGTAAATACACTCCCACCATTAGCCACCCCCATCCCTCAATTTGTACCACATTCTGATATTTAAGAACATACTTTTAGATTTAGCTTTAGTTGATAACTCCTTGCTTGGAAAATGCCAGTGTGGTGAAACAATTTGTCAGCATTTTCAAAATTAAATGTAAAAGTTTTGTGTAAAATTTGAGTTATATTCTCCAACTTTCTAAGTATTATATGAACTTTGTAGTGATATTCATTATGATATTGTTTATATATTATTCACCTGTTTGTTAATTTATATTGTTATGCTTGAAGTCTTGTCAATGTCAGTTTATTTATTGTCAAAACTGTATGCAAGATTTTGTTGAATAAAGCTTTATCTTCATTAGCTATTTATAACAAACTTTTTTGTTGGAAATATGATATAGAATCACATATTGAATTTTTTACATATATCCTGATACACCCTGTATATAAAGCCTAATTATAGCAATTTTTGATATCATTCTATAAATCAGTAAGCTTTTTTGCTATGTAGAACAATATGTATTTTATAGGGACTAGATAACCATAATCATTACTTTTGTTTGATTTTGTGAAGACTGTTGAAGTGCCTTTTAAAATGCCCACTAGTTGTACTTTCATAATCACAAATTTCACATTTGTATATCCTCTCTTTCGTATGTCTACTATTTATATGCACTTTCAATATACCAAATTCGGTGCCTATATAATCACAATATTGACAATTAAACAAGTTTTCTCTTGTATGTTTACTATTAATGTGCTTTTTTAGAAGAGAATGTTCAGTGCATTTATAATCGCAATGTTCACATGGAAACATCTTTTCCTTTGTGTGTCTACAGTTAATGTGAATTTTCAACTGATGCTTTAGACCAACTGCATAATCACAAAATTCACATTTGAATGTCTTCTCTTTTGTATGCCTCCTGATAACATGTACTTTTAAACTGGCAAGTAGAGTGGTTTTATATTCACAATATATACAATTAAATAATTTCTCTTTTGTGTGTATAGAGTTGATGTGCTTTTGTAAGAGTGAAGGTTTAGTACTTTCATGATCGCAATGTTCACATTTATAAATTTTATTCCTTGTATGTTTACTATTGATATGCCTCTTTAATTCTCCCTTTCTAGTGATTTCATAATCACAAAGTTCACATTTATATAACTTCTCCCTGGTATGTTTACAGTTGATATGCTCTTTCAAAACTGATTGCCATGTGCTTTTATATTCACAATATTGACAGTTGAATATTTTTTCTCTTGTATGTTTACTGTTAATATGTTTCTGCATGTGTGACTGGTCAAGGCATTCATAACCACAGTATTCACAATATTGGAGCTTCTCCTTTATGTGTCTAAAATTTGTATGTCTCTTCAAGTCTGCCTTGCGGGTGAATTTATTGTCACAAAGTTCACATTTGTATGTAATCGCTTTTGTATGTCTACTGTTGATGTGCGTTATTAAATTTGATCGCTCAGTGGCTTCATAACTGCAATATTGACAATTGTATATTTTTGTCTTTGTATGTTTTGAATTGATATGCCTTTTTAAACTATGAAATAAAATAGTTTTAAAATCACAATGTTCACAAGCAAACGACTTTTCATTCTTTTGTAATTTGTTGGATTTCCCAGTTACTAAATGGGTAGCTTCATTGCCATAAAGTTCGTCTTCAGACTTGGGCTCCAGGATCAAATTACTTGTAATACCTGGTAGAACTTCTGACTTTTCCATGACGAGATGATTCTCAATCCTAAAATTTAAAAATTCCATGAGCATATGTTGAAGCAAAAAAATCTGTAGAATAGAAAAAACACCAACTTGAATTTACACGAACTGCAAAATTTTAATAGCTGACAATTGTTTCGCCATTCTGTGACATTTTCAAAATTGTGTTCTCATGTTATAGCTAAGTCTAAGTTATCTAAATAATTTAGGAAATGTAATCGTGAGGAAATCTGAAAACCAACATGTTTCTGGTTCATATTCTTGAACCAATTCTAGATGAATGTTTTATTGCACTATTGATAAGAAATCATAACCCTTATCCACTAAAAACACTATTAAAGTATTAAGGACCTTTCAGCTACCAAGTAGCCCTCATCAGAGTAAACTGAGTTTACTGTGATCATGGCTACTTGGTAGCCGAAAGGTCCTCAGTTCTTTAATAGTATTTTTAGTGGATAAGGGTGATTATTGCTCATCAATAGTGTTATAATATATCCACAGTGTGAACTCTTATAGTTTGTGAATGTTTTATTGGTTAACTTGGTACTTTGGTTCTATATTATTACTATGAATAAAATAAGTCTTGTTCTTGACAGCAGTTTATTCTTATCTTTATTAAAAATTGTTGTTAATTACTGTTTCAATGTAATTTAGAAAAGAATTGATGATTCAATTAATAATGCATTCCTATAATTTAAATTCATCCATGATCAATAATGATAAACCAATGAAATTTCTGGGAAACTTACTAAATTCTAGATTGATATGGAAAATTAATCTTAAAATAGTTTAAGGTTAAAAATGCACACAGCATATTAGAAAGAATACAATCAGAATCAGAACAAAGAATGTATTATTTCTAGACTTAATTGTTACTTATTCTTTATGGCACTGGTACATTTTTTACCGTTTTAACCAGATATGAAGAAGAGGAGTGAAGTTTTGTTTTGGTAATGTATAGAAGGGATAAGCTGAGAAAAAATATGATGTTCAACAGTAATAGTGGATAGTTTCGATAGTGTAATGTTTCAATTAAACATCTGATATAAACATGTGATGGATCAAATGATTAAAGCAATTTTAACGCTTCAAATAAGTGGCTGATAGAAATGTTTACATGCTATTTGCTGATCATAGCACATTCATTTTATAAAGCATCTTCAGTTGAATGTTTCAATGAATTTTTATCATCAAATCAATATCCGTAATTGTAACATATGAGTAGGTAGGTAGGCTTACTTAATGTCATATTGAATATCTGCAAGTCGATCTTCAATATTTGTGTGTTCATCCACTTTTAGTTCATGCTTAATTTCTGCTTTCCTTCCAAAATCTGAACCGCTCTTCATAACTGGCAACATATTTATAATCACAGGTTTAAAAAAAAACCATGGATAATTCTAATTCCACATTGATGAAATACCTACAGATTTATTAATAGATATTGACAAAGATGAATGATGATACAGAGTTGTCACAGAACAATTAAAATTCGTCATAGATAACTCTACTACCATAGAGTTATCTATGATATTCGCTGCTTAACTATGTTGAGTGCATAGAGATGAAGAATCGAGTTCTTAAAGGTGGTTTAATTTTACCTCCATCTAAGAAATTTGAAGGCAGGCTATCTCTTTCTACTTGGTTCCGATATGTCCCGCCCACTTTCGTTCCGTGAACACATAGCGATGCATAGAGATCTTTATATTGCGATGACGAGCGTATTTCAAAGAGTTCTATATAGAACTCTGGCGTATTCTATGTAGAATTAGAAAGAGGAAGGCTGCCTTCAAATTTCTTAGAGAGGGTCTTTTTGTAAAGCATTGCGCTTATGGGACTCATGAACTCTATATCTTCATCTCTATAGTTGAGTGTGGCTCATATCCATACAATATAAAATATATTCAACGACTTTGCTCATATCCAAATAATGTGGAAAGATAACTGTTGTTTCATGCTCATATCCGATCCAGACTAGTGTGAAGTTTGCTACTATAGCTGGCTAACATTTCTGAATATTGCTGATCAATCAGCGGCGTTGTGAAATAATTTCCAAACTATTATTCAATGTACTAATATAGTTTTGACCTACTTTGTGAATCTGAATTACATGGGAAGATTTATGGTGGAATGAGTCAATTACAATAGCTTCTTTAGTTTTTGGGTTTTATTTTCTCCACTTTTGGAAAGATTGTCAAGATGAATTTCTTTACGATATCTTTTGATTAGAAAGTGTCAGAATTCATGATAGAATTTTTTAACTACAAAGAAACAAAATGATGATTTGGAATACCAAAATAATTCATTACTCTTGGGATCTACTTTATACCCTGGAATGTGGATCTTTGAAAATCATTTTTTCTCAACTTTCCGGAGCGACTGTCAAATCGAACAAATATCGTGAGGAATGCTCTTGATGGGTAGAATCTCTAGATACCGAAATAATTTCTGGCTCTCGGAGATTACTAAGTCAATACGGAGAAAAGTGAATGTTGGAAAATAATTTTTTTTCGAAGTGAAAACTTCTTTAGACGCGTTGGGCTATTTCAGATGAGGGGTAAAACCATGAGTCCGTCACGTCCCGTCACGCTGTAGCTATATACCTATATTAGGTATTATGTATACTGCTGCGTGTGCAACTGCGGCCGTGCGGGACTCGGGTCAGGCGTCAGGCAGTCTCTCTATACGCTTACACACGTGTGCATATCTGAGTCGGTGTTGGTGAGCCTCCCTGTGTGAGCCAGTGCTCTCGATTACGGTATACAAGACATGTATACGTATACACACTATACTCGACGTTATTCATTTATTCAGTCCTTCGTCGTGGAGACGAAAGTTATTTTTTTATGCTAACTGAAAAAATGTACCTTTTTTTGCAACACAACTCATACTTTAATTATTACAGAGTAAAAAGTATTAATTAAATTATTTGTGATCGGTAATAGTAGCCTGTTTTTATATATGAGCACACCTGATTCCACAGTATGTTTCATGCTTGGATCTACTGTAATAATTTAAGTATCGTCGCAGTTACCGATAATGAAGACGCAAATGAAGAAAATGCTGTTTAACATTACTTTCATTTACATTGATGTAAATATCAATACATAATAAGTTTTGAAAACAAAATAATATAATATTTATTATAATGGCTATCGGGTTACATTCATACTCTTTACAGGGATTGTGCCGCCCATTATACGTTTTTTATGAGTAAATATAAAAATGTATATAATTGTTGATTGAAATGCTGTGAAAACTAAAGAAAAACTAATTATGCTAATTTTCATTTAAAAATAATAAAATTGTAATTTCGGATGCTACAATAATTTAAAGATAACATAAAATAAATTGGTTACTTCATAATGTTAGTTTTCACTTCTGTCAGCAGTGCTCGGTGACTGCCCGTATTTTTTTATTTTTCCGGAGTGTTCGCCAATGCGAAAAAATATCGGGAGGCTTGGTCTTGATGTGCAGAATCTCTAGATCCCTGAATTCATTGATTTTGGGGACTAGTAGCTTGTATACCAAGAAAAGTCAATTTTCGATTTACTTTGGTCTCTAGAGGTTCTACACATCAAGAGCATACCCCTCGATGTTTTTTCGTTTTGCCAGTCGCTTCGGAAAATGTTATATCCGAAAATTCACTTTTCTCCGTATACATCCTATTAGTCCCTGAGAGCAAGGAATTATTTTGGTATTTAGACATTGTACACATCTAAAAGTATGGCTTCAGATATTTTTTTTTGTTTTGGCAGTGGCTCTGGAAGTAAAAAAAAATATTCTCGAAAATTCGCTTTTCTCGGAATACAATAAACCCCAACAGCAATCAACTATTTGGTATTTCAAGTAAAAGGGCGAGCAGCTCTACATCAATTTGTACTGACAGCAGTAAATATATTTTTCAAAGTCCACTTTTCTTGGTATTTATAGAGTCTACCAGACACTTTCGAATCAAAAGCAATACTGAAGATATTTGTCTAGACAATCGTTTCCAAAAGTATGGAGGAATAGAACCCAACAACTATGGAAACTATTGCAATTGACTCATTCGACAATTAATCTTGCCATATGTTATTCAGATTCAGAAAATAGGACAAAACTATAAAAATATTGAATAATTTGGGAAATTATTGAATTTCACAACGTCACTGATCGATCGGCATTCCTCGGAAATTACAGGCAGCTCCATATACCAATGAAATGTATAGTTCGATGATAAAATGCAACCAATGCACATAATAGAGGAGCATCTATCGAGAGACAGATATTCCATGATGCACACATGTCGTTAATGACATGTTTGAATAAACATTTGAGAACTGTGCATAATAAAGAACATAAATATATTGAAATAGTCTATTAACTTAGTATTTGGAAAAATAACCAGTCAATAGTATAACAAACTACCCTGCAATAGCCTTGCCGCTTGGAGTTCCGAACCTACGCTGTTGTAGGAGGAAAAATACATCCCTGTGTCTTATAGCCTAGGTCAACACAGCAGATGTAGGCTGAACATTGAATTCGGCATATCAACAGTTAATTCACCGCTAGTACATGCGCGCATTGGGAATATTTTACTCTCGATAGTCGCCCCTCAGAATAACTATAAAATCATGACAATAACAGTGAATACAAAAAACAGTAGATCATCAATTGTAACGGTGGGGCGGTGTTATTTGATCTAAAACTATAATAGTCTAGGAGCCAGAGCGATATTGATGGTCTGAACATTAACCCGATGGCACTATGGTTTATCGTCAGAGGACGGTTCAATGATCAATTCATCTCACAGACCGAATTTTCCCCGGCTGCTAGATCTCGAGATACAGCATCCGCATTTTTTTTTACTGGAGGTTAACCCTTCCCAAGTTGCGGTTACTTGTAAAGCATGCCATTCTTATACACTTCCACCCTGTTCCATCATTTTTTATCGTGTCCGTTCATCAGGCCGACCAGTTGAAATTGGACCGAAAATGGACTGCAAGTTAACCCTCCCAGATCTGGTGGAAAATGTTCATTGGTGTTGGCAATTGTTAACATACCCTATGCCATCAAAAGTTATGGGTCCATTTCCGAGTAATTGCTCATTATTTGGACCAAAACTGTTTCTTTTTTTCATTTTGTGGATAAAACTTGCGGGTTACAAGGTAACATGATGGCACCATGTTAAATAACTTTATTGGAGGTCAAATAAAGATTTAAAATTATTGCCATCACTCCTTGCCTATTTCAACCCTCCAAAACCCCCTAAAACTAAATTAAATTAGTCAATTATTGAGATTCTGGCGGAGTTTAAAATCGAAACGCCCGTTTTTGCCCGTTTTGTTTTTGTTTTGTTTTGCAGGGCGGTCTTATGGGTTTTTGGGGGGTTACCTTGAAACCCGCAAGTTTTATCCACAAAATGAAGAAAAGAAACATTTTTGGTCCAAATAATGACCAATTACTCGGAAATGGACCGATAACTTTTGATGGCATAGGGTATGTTAACAATTGTCAATACCAATGAACATTTTCCACCAGGTTTGGGGGGTTAACTTGCATTCCATTTTCGGGTTAATTTTAACTGATTGGCCTTATAAACGGACACGATAAAAAATGATGGCACATTGTGGAAGTGTATAAGAATGGCATGCTTTTCAAGTAACCGCAACTTGGAAATGGTTAACATCCAGTCAAAAAGAAAAAAAATGCGGATGCTGTATTTGGAGATCTAGCAGCCGGGGAAAATTCGTTCTGTGAGATGAATTGGTCATTGAACCGTCCTCTAACGATTAACCATAGTGCCATCGGGTTAATGTTCAGACCATCAATATCGCTCTGGCTCCTAGACTATAAGCAGATACACATCACTACATCTAAAGCGGACGTGTCTGACTGGCATCCGGTAGAGGTGCAGCTAACTCAGAGAGCATAGATCTCAAAGCTAGCCTAAGTCACAGAAGGTGACAGATTACCAAACCATAGAGTGTGGGGTTGTAGAACAGATGGTGAATATATACAGGTTATTTTTATGATCTGTCCTGACGTCAATCACGAGAACATCTCCGAAAAGGTATCATGGCGTCTGTCTGAACTCTCATGGTGGGTGTATGTCGAACGAAGAACTGTGGATCTATGAACTGTAACGGTGGAAGTGGCGCTGCATGAATTGTCACGGCTATCTGTCAACGAATAGCTGCGTGCCATCTATGAGTGCACTGTCATCGCGTCTGTTATCTTCAACAATGTATCACGGCGTCTATCGTGTGAACTGTCATTTTCCATCTACATGTGTGAATTGAACAGGTTGTTTGTAATGAGGGGCCCTATATTGGAGATACAGGCTATTTTTAAGGATTCTAGACGAGGTGTCATGGCGTTTGTCACATATATTACAGTCAATCTTTGAACTGTCATGACGTCTGCGACGTGTTCGAGTTGTTTGTCAGGTGTTCAAATTGTCTGTGACGTATTCGAGTTGTCTGTCTCGAACTGTCAATCGTTGAGAGAAGGTTTCTCACTGACTTTAGCATTATCATTAGGGTGACACCGAAAGAGAGTTATATGTTCGACACTTTGTTACACCGGGAGTGCATATTCGGAATCTACTTGATGTACTGAACAGTAATATACTATTCATAAACGATCGATCTGATCGATCTTCCGCGATAAAGGTTTGAAAATTTTTCTCTTCAAAATATGGCTTTATGAATATCAAATGAAGTTCGACGCATCGAGTATGCATTCATCCAATATGATGGATATAAATGGGAAAAATTTACATTTTGTTGTAACTATAGCTTCATGGGTATCAAATGAAAGAACTCGAGACTTGTAGCCACATTAGAATCGCGAACGCATGCTGCTAAGTTGTAAGAAATTTTCACACTGAACATTTTCTCGAATGATTCTCCTTTCCATAGTTGTGACCGTGTATAGTGGGGGGTGTAACTCCATAGTCAAAGTATACCGGGTCTGCCGGAGCCTCCCTTCTACTCTTTTTAAAATTTTAGTGCAATCTGATTGGTCGTTTATTTCGTTTATTTAATGACGACGACATAATATCTTGGATAGTAGACTTCCGCGGACAGCTAATCTTGAAAAATCTTGTCTTCCGAATAGATTCCGCGTCACAATAGCTCGACGTGATGCCGACGTTTCGCCAACCATTACAGGTGGCATCTTCAGGGCAGGCTTGAGGCTTGAACTGAAACTGGTTCTACTGGTTTTTGTAGCCGTATTTATTGTAGGAAAATCCTTCACGCTACATAGTTCACTGCCTTCATTCCGGTGATTAACTTCGTTCCGGCACCTGACCCTGCCGTTGTGCGATCATGTGCGAAGTGGAATTTTCGAGGATGGGTTTCCAAATGTTGGGAAGGTAATATCCTGAATCACGGTTCAAATTATTCGGATGTTTTAGGATTTCTATAGCTTCAAGGATTTTTCGCTGATAGAAGTTTGGGGCTCGGACTAGGATTTTAGTATCTTCAAAAAGGATTTGATGATTTGTGTCAAACTTGTGTTCCGCAAGTGCAGATCTACTGGTGTCACGAAGCCTTGTACAGCGCTCATGTTCTTTCACACGAGTAGCTACTGTACGACCTGTTTCACCAATGTAGACTTTACCGCAAGAACAGGGAATGCTATAAACACCTTCTAAGTGGAGAGGAGGAAGGGGATCTTTGATAGGTTTGTAAAACTGAGATAATTTTGGAAGTGTGGAAAAACGGGTAGAAATATTATGTTTTTTGAGGATTTTGGAAATTCGATCTGTTATATTTTAAATATATGGAAGATAGGCCGTGGATAAAGCACGCGAGGGGTTTCTGGCCCAGGTCGATGTGAAATTTTAGGTGAAGTGTATTTCTTTATGGCTTTTTGAATGTTGTAATGGGAGAAATTGTTTGATAATAAGGCAGATGGAAGATGTTTTAATTTTGATTTTAAGGATTGAGGCTGAGATAGGTTGACAGCTCTGTGGAGTTTATGCCAGATTGCTTCTGGGCAGGGTGGTGGTGGGAAAGACCATTGAGGTATCTATCGGTAAGGGTGGGTTTCCGATAAACAGAATGACCTAAAGTACCGTCAGTCTGTCGACTAACCAATACATCCAGGAACGGGAGTGAACCTTGCGATTCGACTTCCATGGTGAAAAGGATATTGAGATGTAATGAATTTAAATGATTGAGGAAGGGAACAAGCTTTTCGCGACCATGTTCCAAATAACGAAAGTATCATCGACATATCTAAACCAACATTTCGCCTTGAGAACAGATGAGTCAATGGCATCTTGCTCAAAAGCTTCCATGAAGATATTAGCTATGATCGGGGAAAGTGGGGAACCCATGGCAGCTCCCGAGGACTGCTCGTAGAACTTGCCATCGTATAGAAAATATGTGGAGGATAGAAAAAAATCAAAAAACGGTAGCAAGTCCGTTGTAATGTTTTTGGCAGGTAACAATTGAGAAATTATGGAAAGGGTGTCTGGAATGGGAACATTGGTAAACAGTGATTCGACGTCGAAGCTGACGAGCAAATCGCATGGGTCAACTTTCAACGTTTGAAGTTTTTCAACGAAATGAAAGGAATTTAGGATAAAACTATTGAAATCACCTACAAGGGGTTTGAGAATAGATGACAGATATCGAGAGAGTTTATAAGTAGGAGATCCGATAGTGCTGACAATTGGTCTCAGGGGAACTGAGGGCTTATGAATTTTAGGCAAACCATATAAACGGGGACATTTTGAACAATGGGGGATAAGAAATTTCTTATCTGAATCAGGAAGGGAAGAATGACGAATAATTTGTGAAATTGAACGTTCTATAGAGGAGGTGGGATCTTTTGGTAGGAGCTTATAGGAATTAGTTTTCAGATGTTGCAGGATTTTGTTATCATAATCTGAACGATTCATGACAACAGTGGAGTTTCCTTTATCAGCCCTCAAAATAGCCAAATCAGGATTTGATTTGAGTGAATTGAGAGCTTGAATTAAAGGTTTAGGGCAATTTGATTTAGGAATCTTGGAATGACGAAGAATTTTAGCAGTTTCGAAACGAATTTCATCTGCTGCGAGATGGACGACATAATATGATGTTGTTACGTGCCGGCGACGAGCTGATGAGAACAAGGCTGTGATTGGAGGAACTGGGTGACGTCACCCAGCTCGAGAAACGATGGAAGGGAGGCTCCGGCAAACCTGGTATACTTTGACTATGATGTAACTCTCCATTTTGATCGATCTCATTGGCCAGCTATGATTGTTCGTAAGCTATGATAGTAGTTGTAGAAAGGGTGATGACGCTTCACATCACGTGGTACATATTTATATCTCTAATCGATCGAATGGCAACCGATGAATTTACAAACAATCAACTCTTATCAACTAGTACAACACGTACAGCATTCCACCACATAAGAATCATACAGACATGAATTACACACTTAAACTTTCATTCTATGATCAGAGTGAAGGAGTAATGGTTGAATGGTAAAAGTCTATTCGTAATAAATCATTGATACTTGCATTAGATTCATAGTATAAGATGCATTATTACGACGTTCGTATTATAAACATATAAATAAACTAATAAATTTTTGATAGTAAAACTGTTTATCATTCATCCCCAAGTTGCCAGCATTCTGCCACAAGTGGAGCCAAGTCTCTTCACTCTACCACATGGCGGTCCTGACCTTCCGAGCCAAAAGAATAACTTCAGACGATAAATGGTGCGGAATATTTGTAAATACGGCAAACCGGACCAATGGCATCACTTTACCAGAATCAGGCAATCCTCGACAATTATTGTTTAATGTCAGAGATATCCGGGGACGTGTAAATGGTTCGGGTGCACTCGCCCTCGCAGCAGATATGTATGTTCCGGGCGCACTCGCCTTCGCTGGAGATATGAATATTAATACTTCTGTTTTCTATGTTCCGTGATTATAGGGAAGGCAACGCGAAGCTGGATGTGACACGTCTCGATCACTGAACAATTATAATATAGTGATGGGACTTTGAACGTGAAAAGATCGATTAATTTTTTTCTAGGCGATTGATTCTCAGAATCGAATTCAAGCATAGCTTGGAAAAATAATAGAATATTCAAAAATCAAGCATCATTAAAAAGACAATCTCCTCAATTTAATGTTTATGTTCAATGGGTTGCACATTGACACATTATTTTTTACAGTCTACAAAAGTAAGAACCAGTTGATCAAAGAGGCAAAAGAATCGATTGCCGAATGAATCAATTAAGAAAGAATCGGTTAAAAATCGATTCATTTTCACGAAAAAGAATCGATTCTGAATAATTGAATCGATTCAGCCCATCACTATTGTAATATAAAGTCCCGATTGCGACAGTTGGTCGTCTGAGTTTACTCTGATGATGGCTACTTTAACAGTATTTTAGTTGATAAGGGTGATTATTTTTTATCTATAGTGATATCGAAATCACGTTAATTGTTACGACACAATGTGTTTTTCAAATTAGTTTCATCAATATACTTGTGTGAAAATTACCATTTCGTTTAATGGCAATCGATATATAAATTAAAATTAAGAAGTTAATGTAGGATATAAAATTTCTCGGGAAATAGGTCACACTAACACTTTGTTTTAAATTTTCTTCATCCTGGAGGTGATTCACATAAAACGTGACTCCAAATCTATAAATCATAGGACAGATACTCAAAATCTAAGTCATATTTATACTAATTTGATTAAATAAAATCTTTTGCAAATTCCTACAAGCCTCGTTATAATGTTAATAGTATATATTTTAGGTAGAATGTCAAGTATACCTCCAGTCACATTGACAGACCTTTTTCTATTAGCTCGTAAATCTAACATCTGGTTTGAAAGTGTATACTTAAAAATTAAATTTTATTATTCTCGTCTCTAGTCGATCACTTACTGTGTCAACATGAATACGCATTTATTAAGAATTCTTCTTAGTAGTGGATTTTTGATAATTCTACTATAGCATTGAGTTTACAATTTCATTATTCGTGTTTCTGTTCGTTTCGGCGACGTGGACATTTTAATTGAAATTGGTGCGATTAGAACGCTTTGTGTAATACAATTAGTTTTAAGTAATCAAGTTTTAGACATAATAAGTCTTCTGATGATGGTCGTAAGACCGAAACGTACGTAAGACGAAAATTTAAAACAAAGTGTTAGTGTGACCTATTTCCCGAGAATTTTTATATATAATTCATACTGGGTCAAGAATCTTTATTATTGTTAATGTAGGATGAATATCTGCCATTGATGATGCCATTGTGAAAGACACCGTTCGTTGATTGACAACTAGAAAATTTCAATGTCGTATGTAGGTACTCAAGCAAGCGTCGACAATTCATGATGATATATTTTTTTGAAATAAGGTGTGGTTTTCCGCATTATTTTGAGGAAAAAATTACGAATACTATAGATGACGTTGTGACAGACAACGTTGTTGGTCGGACATTTTTGTAAATGGCGGCGTTGTTAGATAAATCCATAAGAATTAGAATAGATGGCGTTATCGCTACGACGTCAAGTGTTGTCACACTGCTAGATTACTTCCATGACAATTCGTTTATTTCCCTATAGATATCGTTATAGCTAAGACGTCAGGTACTGACAGGTAGTTTTGACATATAATAAACATGACAATTCGTTGGATTTTGTCAATAAGTGTGCTGTTTTACATCTATGCTTCATAGCATGTGTAATGATATAATTTTTCATTTATCAAACTTAGCTCATCTCAAATATCAGAAATGTACAACTTGTCAGACTGCCCTGACGGTTCGTTCATTCCTCCATAGATGTCATTGTAACTAATACGTCTATCAATGACAGATACTCGCCATGATAGTTTGTTGGATTGACAGATCTACAACCAAAATTCCTACTCTACTCACCAAACAAAACCTTCATTTTTACCTTTATCAAAGCTTTCAGGCTTCTACCGCAGAATATTTTACGCAAGAAGAGGATCTACTTAGAGTAGTATTAATCGTCAGGAACTTATTTATTATGTTGTCTCTGCCTAAATAAATCTCTCAACATAAAATTCGAATGTTTTTTATGTTTTGCATACCACTTATTTACCCTTTTTAAATTATTTTCGTTGAGATATTGAGTGTGGTGATAATGTTTATTGAACGCTGTGTGAAAAGTCCCACCCGTTACGCTACTGAAATTTACTGTCATATATCCCAAATTTTAATTGCATCTTGTTCGAAAATTGTTAATTCTCGGAACACGAAGCAAGAGTACCTCTTTGAAGGAAATACACCACTCTGTTGAGCTTTTTTATTCAAAATCATATAAATAACAGACTAAAAAGTTGGGGGAATATTTTACCAAAAGTTCCTCTGTTATCAGTCCATTCTGTGGAATTAGTTTTAATCAATGTATCCGACATAAGTAGTTCACCAATCATACCAAATTTCGTCCTATTATATTGCGACTTTTAGAAATTTTTGCCAAGAAACCATCTTCAAACTTGTTTATCTCGAAAACGGAGAAGTTTTTGAACCATGTTTATGGGAACTTTTTAAATTTCTTGTTTGGGACTTAGAATAAGCTGGTGAAATATTGATTGATAATTTCGGAACACCCGTATACTAAGTAGGTACCACGTACAACAGATTTTGATATTTGGGATAGGTGAGGGTTGGAAAATTACGATATAATTCAATTGTGTCTTAAATCATTTATTTTACATTTAATAAACATTATAACATTAATAGTTTGAGACATCAATAACTCCAAAATGTAGATAAATTACTTCTAAGTGCCGAGAGAAGCTAATAATACATTACGTGAAAAATTGACACTTTTAATTTACTGAATCATAATTTCGTTGTGAATGTAGAAATTTAAAAGGGAATTTGTGTTTTACAACTACAAACATTAATATTTTACGGTTTTGTAATTTTTCTTTCGTGTTTGTGGTAGCTTATCATTGTTTGACAGTGTGAAATAAGAATTATGTGCTTAAAATATTATTGTATTGTTTTATCTCTTAATAAAACAATAAAACTCTTGTTAATGCTTCGAAATTTGCATAGGTACTATTTGATTCCAGCTATCTTGGTCATCAATCTATACATTTCTGTTATTAAATTATTCTTGTGTTACTATAATTATTTGCGGCTTTGAAATGTTTATACAATTTTATTTATTCAGTCAGGTAAATAAAACTTCATTGGTTGAATAAATTAGTAACAACGATTTTATCGATGTTACTAATTAGGTGTCATGACTTTCAGATAGTAAGGAAAAAAATTGAAATGAGCGAACCAAAATTGCGCTAAATTTATATAAAAATTTATTTATATTCTGATGTATATCTTTTTCCAGTTAAAATGATCTGTCAGACTAGCACCCCATTATAAAACGACTCTCCTGAAGCCATTTGTTAAATTTGAAATAACATTTGCAATAAATATTGCGGAAAATGGTGGTGTACTTCGAAGATAAGCTTTTGAAATTGTGTTAAAAAGGAATTGACTCATATTGAAAATTTTAATTTCCAGAATCTTGCATGTGCAGTTGGTGCTTATACAGGATGATATACGAATATTTCAAGAGGCAATTTCAAGTAAAAACCTGTCCTAAAATGCTCAGTTTTGGATAGACAGGATGGCAAAGTTTTATTTTTTTAAGGTTTTTTCAAAAATCTAGATAATGGTTGCAGATATTGAGCTGAGTTTTGGGACAGATTCATGTGACTTAGGGACACGCTTTTCCACTGAATGAGTTGTTTTAAAATTAAATTAGTGTAGTTATGGGTTAGCCTTACAGCAATTTTAACAAAAAAAAAGGTACGTCACTAACCTTTTTTGACCTAGATATTTTTTTTTGATATTCTGGTCAATTCTGTATGAAAAAGTTCTCTTGAGAATTTTCCGCGACATGCGCCGTTTTTGAGTAGAAAAATAAAAACCGCTATATTGGTCAAAAAAAGTAATGGAATGAAAGAATACATACAATTTTGCAAAAATTAACCTGAAATAATGTCAACAAAATCTAACAACATAAAACATCAACATAACACTACAACTAAACTATTATTACAAAAGTTGCTGAAAATGATCTCATCCGGCTATTATGCCCGCTTCCGATCTCCTTCTCATGGAATTGGGTACTCGTTGAGTGTTTTTTATTGTATCACATGCTGCAACTATTCTTTCTTAGAATTCCTCTACAGTGTTGATGGGAATTGTGTATACTAGCGTCTTAAGGTGGCTCCATAATAAGAACTCTAAACTATTGAGGTTGAGAGACCTTGGTGGCCATTACTGCGCCCCACAGCTGCTGGTGCGCCGTCGTGCTTGTACCACATTTGGTTTCTTGCTGCTAACAGAACATCATCAAGCCGCAAGAGCAATTGTTCTTGAAGGAAATTGCAGTCGCCCCGGTAGAAAGAATGGCCCAAGGAAGTAGTCACCAATGATTCCTGCCCATGGTGTGAGAATTTTCATCCGCTCACAAATGTTGTGGACATTTTTTATGCATTTCTTGAAAAAAAAGCTTCATCCGTAAGCAGAATGTGTGATTCAATTTGCGGATTTTGAGCAACATTATGAAGCTAGCACTGACAAAAGTTCAAATGCTTTGGTAAATCTCTGGGAAGTAATGCCTGCACTCTTAAATCCACTAAAATTCTCCAAATATTTTGGTGGCGAATGTTCTAGCGTACTTCCTCGTACTGGTTTCAGGATGTTCATCGATTTCGTGCAGTACCGCTTCTTCAATTTCTGGTGATCTTACACTTCGAAGTCTACCTTCAGATGTAACTTTGTTTGTGGAAATTGCCAATTTCCACAAGACGACGATGAATATTAGAAAAGGTTCGACTACCTGGCAAAGCACGATTGGGATATCACTGGTGATAAATACGTCTGGCTTTCTCTGCATTACCGTCGGCGAGGCCATACACGTAATGCATTTTGACTATATCCACATTTGAATAATTCACCATTGTTAACAAAATTGTAATAATAAAATAACTATAGCGAACAGATTTTAACGACATAGACTTACTTGAAAATGTGGAATACAGCAGCCAATTAGATTGCAAAATTTTATTCATCAATACTTAATACCATTATTTATTCGATTTTTATTTTTTTACTCAAAACGGCACAGCTGGCAAAAAATCTCAAGAGAGATTTTTCATATAGCATTGATCAGAAAAAGTGGCGTACCACTTTTTTTGTTAAAATTGCTGTAAGGCTAACTCATAAGTACGACACTGATCAAATTTTAAAACAACTTATCAAGTGAAAAACCGTGTTTCTGAGTCACATTAATCTGTCCCAAAACTCAGCTCAATATCTCGAACCATTTTCTAGATTTTTGAAAGAAACCAAAAAAAAATTAAACTCTGCCACCCCTGTATATATGACAGGTATACGAACTTTTTTTATTTAAAATTGACCCAGGAATCACTCCTTAAAATATTCGCATATCATTAAGGAACACGTTGCATAGTTTCTACATTATATTTCGTTCCATTGTTGATTTAAGCTATGGAAAGGAAATTTTCCATATAGGTATACAAGGTGTCCAAAAACCGGAGTGATCTTTTCAACATGGAATCAACGTATTTTTTACATTTTTAGGATTGCTTCAATATCGTTTATTGATTTTCGGAATGTAAGCGATTTCGTATATCTCATTGAGAATAATAATTTAAAAGTAAAAAGAGATCTGCATAATATGCTTTATACTTGGAGGAAGTGATCTGGATATTGCTAATTTCAACACAGTAAGTGAAATTAAATTCTCAATTTTTGGCTAACCTAAAAACACTAGGTGTGGAATGTAATTTTTTAAATATTTCGAAATAGGGACTGTCAGTTTTCAGGGATTATCCGGCGATTTCGCTTCTCTGGTGACTGGACTATTAAGCTTCAACTGAAATTCAATGAAAATTACAGTTTATTTTCTTAAAATGATCTTTTTTTCGCGTACAAGGCTCCTAGAGGAAGTTGAAATGAAAATGGTATTTTATTATTACGTCTTATGTGAATAATACATGGAAAGTTGACATCTTATAAACATTGAAACAGTATTTCAAACGGATGGACAATATTTGAAGTAATTTTGTTTGATAATTCCATAATTTTGGCAATTTTTCGAGTAAAGTATGGAAACATTTGATTGCTGTACGATTGTGAACCGTCAGGTATATGTGGAAATGTTTTCCCAAATATTCATAGTTATGTTTAGTGCCTTCATATATGTACCATTGAACGTGATATGTAATGTACTAATTTATGTGAACTGCTCTATATAAAGTAAATTAACTAGAAACTATGACTGACGTAGCCACCAAGATAACACAAGCATTTACGCAAATTTCACCACAATATTGAAAAAAGTTAATGAAACTAAAAATTATGGTGTTTTAAAGACTGCAAATAGGTCTAATATGAAGAATAAGCAATTCAACAAAACATGTTCAAATACGGAACGTGTTAAGCTAGCGAATGCAGTAAAATCTATCTTAAATTTAAGGATCGGACCATAGTATTTTACTTCTCTTTTAGGACATTATTTCATAATTTTTTACACTCCTTACAAATTTTATTTACAAATTGACTATATATAATTTGTCTCAGTACGAAATTATCACAGTTATATAAACATTATATGTGTGAATCATTAATATTAAAACAATCTCTAAGATATAGCATTACAATTCCTATCAAGTTGTTTGCAACGTTCCAGAGACTGAATATAGACAAGCGAGGAACTTAACGAAATAGACTTTGAAATTGTCTTTTTACTTTCTAGTTAAACTAGTTAATAAAAACAGTTTTGATTATTCGGCTAATTGAATTAATTGTTATCTATCTTCTTTGATTTATATAATATATGGTGTTTTCTCTTACTGGCTGATGGTAGGAGAGGTTATTTTATGTCACATCCCTTTTCATTAATTTTACGAACCAACCTCGACTTGGATACATTGTAATTGGAAATTCTATGATTCTTGTTTCTTTCAGATCTATGTGATTCGGTAAATACATAATACATAAGAGTTTGTAAATATTAATTTGGTTTTCCGACAATCTTTGTATTTTTATATCATTATTTGATCAGATAGTGATAAAAGGAAGAACGGGCACTAACATTTATCCCTGATGAAACTACTATTTCTTGACTAATTCTAGAACATAACGAATTCGTACATTTTTGGAACCTCAATTAAGAGGCAAAGCGGAATAGAAGGTAACCAAAGTTTTGTATTATAAATCTTAGGGATGATCTACCTATTTGTTTTTAAAAAGATGCAATTAATTCTCAAATACCTGGAAACTTATTTGACAACCGTGACATAACCTGAAAATATGAATTTTATAATGCCATATTACCATACATTCCACCTTGAAAATATATTCATTAATGAATTCATGATCCCGATATTTTTGAATTCTGGTGTTATCTTAAGATATTCCTAACAATGTTTTCACCTCCGGCTTGTTTGAACCGATTCTTATGAAACTCCGATTTAGGAAATGGATCAAAATGAACCCAGTCCAGGGGTGCGATTTCTCCCTGGGAGTGGGTGCCCTAGTAATGAATTCCAAGCAAAAAACGTCGCTTCCATTTTTATCGTGAAGTGAATCGTTACTGAGTTATTCACATTTTTCGGTTTGAAACAATTTTTAGTGAGCGATTTTTCGCAAATAACTCGGCGACCTTTTATCGAAAAAAGTATGATGACAAAAATTGAAAGCTATGAACAAACGAAGAATTCGATTCCTGACTCAGTTACAGCTCGGTGGAGGTTGCGCTCTGTTCAACGAAAACAGAAATACAAACAGTTAAATAACGGCGATTCGAAAGCTCATTCAGTTCTAATAATTTTAGATTTACTCCAAAAAAATCGTATTTTTCAAAACCATTTTGAATCAATAATAGGTATCAAAAAATTACAAGAGACCAAACGTTTAGCTTAGATTTCAGCAAACATTTTGTATTTTTTTCATAGTTGGACGATAAAAATCAACTGAAATCTAAACAAGTTGTTGATTACATTGCGAGAACCTCTATTTTCTAGGTCTTTGAGCTTACATAACTTGAAAAATAAGGTTCCAACAAGGTTCAACCTCTTAAAATTTCTTCGACATTTGTTTTTTGGGCTACTTGATAACTCAAAAATAACATGAATTGCTGAAAGAACCAATTACAGACTATCAGTCTGATTTGTTACCTGCATATCAAAATGGAATAATGATGCAATAACAGAGATATAAATTAACTAATTGAAGGAATTTTCATGAAGTTTGAGAAAGTGAGTTTTCTATGAATGAGCTTATATTTATGTTTTCGTTGCCTTCACCGAGCTGCAACCATAACTGATTCAAATTCGCTCACGGCACGTTTACTCTATTTATTATATCTCTATGGCTGTAGCTCGACCAACATGCTCTTACAGCGATAAGTCGAAAACATTATTTTCTTCCCGAAAATGTACAACATCAACCGTAGATAACTCATTACGAACAAGGTGTAAGAAAGCTTTTTAGGTTACAATTCATACCCCATTGCCATTGACAGTATTATTATTAGAAGTAAAACAGTGCAAAAAATTAAAAACAGTTTGTACAGTTTTATTCTGAAACTCCTCGGTATAGATTTGTACTTGTTTAGTTGTTTCGCAACAGGTTGTTATGGTGAGCATGGAAAACTACGTCAACATCCATAATTCAATTTTTTTCAAAAACGGTACTATGAGAAATACTTCAAAGTTCAGCTTAGAAAATATTAACTCTGACCTGCTGTGATTTGGACCAAATTTGGTTCAATTACTCTTAAAATAGATACCTATTAATTAACCCTAGAAATATTTTTCAAAATAGTCCAGTAGCGTAGTTGCCATTCTTTTCCCATTCTATTTTCTACGCCACTAGATATCTTCCAAAATTAGGCCATAAGAAGTTGTTACAAAATTTTGATCAGAGGTCTACAAGATATTTGAGTTTTTATGTAAAGTCTTACAACCATCCCATTTTTGGCCAAATATGTTTGCAGATACGGAGAAGATATTTCTTCCTTTCAAATGTGAGAATAACATCATACACACTATAATTGTAATTTTTTAATGAATATGTTCAATATCTTCATTTCATTGGATTTATCCGGTGATAGATAAATTCAACGTTAACAGCTATTTTTGATTTTGTCTAAGTCCTCAATTCCAATTATCTCGAAAAAGCTACTCTTATCGGAAATTTGTAAGAACATCTTCTTGTTCCAAATCGAAGAAGGAATTTAAACATATTTTTAAAAATATCTAGTGGTATAGAAAATAGGATGTAAAAAGGAAAATAACCGTCTGGAGCTCTGCTACTGGTTATTTTGATACAGAACTCTCTATTAGGAAGCGTTTCTGAAAAAATGAAATTATGCGTATCGACCATCTTTCGATGGATTATTGACTGCTAAATTGACTGCTGTAAGATCGTGTGTTTCAAAGGGATGATTTTTAATGTGAGATTTATGTATGTAACTGCTCCAAGAACGTTAGGAATATTCCTGGTTGTTCTTGTTGCGTTTAGGTCTAATTCATTAATGGTTAGTGAAGAAAAATACAGAAAACACCATTTAATTTTATAGACGTTTCTTTTCTTTACCAATGTCGGGATATACATTCAGTTATCAGTCGATCCTATTACAGAAATAATCGCTTTGAACATTATTTCCTTGTGCTAACTCAGTCAGTAAATAAGGCCTAGACGAAAATTAACAGATATCTAAGGTTATTGGGATGATTTAGTTGGTCGAAACCGAATTGAAGTAGCGGTTGCATTCGGTGTAGCACAAAGTGTCACTCTCGTTTTTTAATCGGTATACTGCAACTGAATCTGTGACAGAAATATCTAGAACTGGACCGACCAATAAAAACAAATGCTGTTCTAGACAAATATATTCGAACTTGTGCTGTAAGACGGGCCTGTCCTACTTCACGAAATCTAGCTGCTCAGCTTTGTGAAGCCGAGGCAATCAAAAAAAGTTTGACTTAGTCTCAAGAAATTTGTTACACACAGGGTTCCGCTCAACAAGGAAGAGAAAAAAGCGAAGTTGGAATGGCCGCAAGCAGAGTGTTTTTCAGAAGATAGATGTGTTTGGATATGGACTAGAAGGGAAATCGACGAACGGTCCAAGAAGTGTCCCCATATGGATTCAAATATGGTACGGGCAGGAATTATTTATGGTGGCCGATCTGAACTGTACTATTGTGAAAGAACCATGATATCACTTGAAAATGTTAGTATGTAAAAGTAACAGAATCGTCACAAGTTCTGATACTGCAGTTTGCGAAGATTCAGCTTTACAATTATTAATTACTCTAGCTTTAGAAAATTATAGCCTCAACCATGATCTCTACATCATAACCAAATGAAGCATATGTTATAAATTTGGTGTGTGACGTTTTTGATATAAGGGAGGTTGCAGTGGATGAAAGAGTTTGGGACACAAGTTGATTTGGAGCATCAGATAAAGTCAAAATCGACAAAAATATTTCAATACGGTTTTATACGAGTCCCGAACGATTTCAATTTTACTGAAGTATTGAAAAAAAATTTCCATATTTTTGCCAAAATATGGAAGATTGTAAGACACTACTTCTGAATTCATTTTGTGGTCAGGTGATATCGTAGAATGGCGATCAATTATCAGTCTGTAATAGTTGGGGAAACGTGGGAAGAACATTTTGCAATACATAAAAATATCAGCCTCATGGTGAAGGACCACAATTCTCAATTTACGTTTATTATGTTCATGTGCAAATTTCTATATTATTGACAAACCTGATTTATTAATTGATTTTATATTATAGTCGAGGAAATATAGACGAAAAATCGCCAAAATCTCGAAAAAAAGTTCTAGTCAACGGAATTTAACGAATGAGTCATCAATCGACGTGGAATTATGCCAAAAAAAAAGTCTACTAGTAAGCTTTTGTGGGTTTGGCTCACTTGCATTGCTGCACTCAAAAATGCATGTAAAAGATGCATTTTCCGAAAGGTATTTGTTCAATTTGTGAAACCTACAACAATAACCAGTAGAATCAACCTAATTTCTCTTCTTGGGGGTTTTTGGGGTCGGTGAACACGAATTTGATGTCCAAAAATGCTACGGTGCACCTGGTGCGCGTCACCCAGGTCGCCTACCTCATCGTCGAGGATTAATCTTAAAAATGCACGAATTGCTTTCAATTTCGTTACTCGGGGGTTTTTGGGTTCGCTGAACACAAATTCGATGTCCAAAATATGCTACGGTGCACCTTTAAAAATTCCCACGCTAATTTTGAATATGAAGATTATAAAATACGATGCAGTGTAGTCCCAGTTATTTTTAAAATTAATCCTCGAAGAAGAGGTAGACGACCCGAGTGTCACGCGCACCAGGTGCACTGTAGCATTTTTTGAACATCGAATTTGTGTTCAACGACTCCAAAAACCCCCGACTAACGAAATTAAAAGCAATTCGTGCATTTTTAAGGTTATTCCTTGACGATGAGGTAGGCGACCCGGGTGTCACGCGCACCAGGTGCACCGCAGAATTTTTTCGACATCGAATTCGTGTTCAGCGACCCCAAAAACCCCCGACTAACGAAATTAAATGCAATTTGTGCATTTTAAAGATTAATTCTCGAAGATGAGGTAGGCGACCCGGGTGTCTTGCGCACCAGGTGCACCGTAGCATTCTTTGGATATCGAATTCGTGTTCAGCGAACCCAAAATCTCCCGAGAAGAGAAATTGGGCAGATTTTACTGATTATTCACAAATTGAAAAAATACCTTTTGGAAAATGCATCTTTTACATGCATTTTTGAGTGCAACAATGCAAGTGAGCCACACCTCCAAACGGTTACTAGTAACTTTTTTTCAGACGTAATTGCACGTCGATTTTTCGAGATTTTTTCCTATATTCCTCGAGTATTATTATTATACCAAATTTTAAATCGCTAAAAATTAATAAAGTATGACTTTATTTTATGATTTATTACTACACCCCACACACAGCAGCGAGCTAAACTATGTTGAGAACTCCAAGATCAGAAAGAACAGTAAGATAAAAAAAATGCTACAAAACATAACAATAGAGATGAAAATACAATAACATTTAGTAATTCAGCATGAGGTGCTTTCTGACAGACAGAGGTGCAAAATATATCAAGAGACCCCTGAATATGTGCGTAGGCGTAGCAAAGCTGATATATTGGAGAATAAAAAACGAGTGGGGTACCAGGGATCTGTAAACGAAAAATATAGCTAATGTCTAGCGAAAGTAGTGCCATCGGGTTTATGTTCAGACCATCAATATCGCTCTGGCTCCTAGGCTATCAAAGATACTATCAATTTGTTCAATTTGATCCTGATTGGGTTGTTGGAAGATTGCAGTGACTCTACATGAGGAGAGTTTCGCTCCAATAAACTTAACCATGTCGGAATCCAACCAATTCGGTAACTTCCACGTCCAGCAAAAATGTGTTTAACAAAAGTTCAACTGGATTTCCATTCTTGATGAACCTCATTTTCTGTATGAACAATTCTAACTATATAAAAAATTCTCGGGAATTCACATTAACACTCTGTTATAAATGTTCGTCTTAAGACGAACAGAGTGTTAATGTGACCTAATTCCCGAGAATTTTTTATATAATTCATACTGGTTCAAGAATCTTATTATATTAACAATTCTAACTTACAAATCACGAGATCTATAATCACAGAAAATCGAATATCACAGAGAACTTTTCCCGAGATTTGCATTTTTATTGCACATATCTTATAATCTTTGAGTACATTATCAAATTTCCAATGGTATATCTAGTTGTCAAAACTGTTTAACACTTTACGTTGAGTTATTATTATGATTTTTATTGTTATTGAGTCAAGATTACAGATAACGCAATCATGTTTCTAGTTTCCACATTCATTACTAGTAGACTAGAAATGAAAACAGTGCTTCATTTTCGTTTAACCACATGATCAATATGGTGAATGTCCACGAAAGTAAGGGCATCTACACCCAACTTGTTACGTATTTAGTTAGCGAAATGTGAAAAGTAATAATAAGATTTGAAATATGAGCAAATCTGATGCCATTTCTAGGAATTTCGCAGTGAGGCGACTTTTTTTAAAATAAATGGATTTTCATAGCACGTTTGTATTTCTTGGATGGTAGATTTCCTCGCAATAGCACTACTTGATGCAGACGTTTCGCATACTATTACGAGTGGCATCTTCAGGACAGGCTTGAGGCTTGAACTGAAACTGGTTGGCGGAATGTCGGCATCAAGTCGTGCTATTATGACGCAGAATTTCCACATTTGTATTATCACATCTCACAATGTTCATGGATCCCCAGAAATGGAAATATATGGAATTTATATGTAATAAGATGATAACCAATTTTATGTATGATAAATGATTAAATAAAGTTGAATAACTCAGAGAACGACATTGAATAAAAAAGTACTTATATCAATCGTTTGGATCGTACCTGCAGAACTGTAATGCTATATCTAGTTATAAATCTACTCGAGTAATAATTGAACAAAAAGGAAACTAAAATGAAACAAAAATAAAATATAAATCATAGTATTTTTTATTAATAAAGTATGTAACAAAAACCGATAATTTTTCTATAAATACAACATTTTTGTAGATTTGGATCACAAAGCTATAATAATTACAAAACTTTCTAAGTATAGGATGATATACAGAAACTTAACGCGACCTTATAACAAGTTAAAGCTTGTCTGGAATCATAGAATTTACAGGAATCAGAAAAATAATTTTGTTTCATTCATAATTTGAAATTTTTCTGTATATTTTTTTATGATATATAGTTGTTTTCCAAACATTGAATTGGTAGTTACGATAAAATTCTTACCATAATTCGTAAAAAAGTCATCATTAAAATTCTAAGCATAATCCGAATGAAAATAAATTGATTATGATTGGGTGAATTGAAACAGAAAAATTAATAATTTTCAGTTTAATGTCAATGCATGGATCCAAATAAGCATAATTCGAATAAAAATAAATTGAATATAATTGGGTGAGTTGAAACAGAAAAATTAATCATTTTCAGTTTAAGTTCAATGCATTGATCCAAATAAATTCAATAAAAAATCGTTATCAAAATTCTAAGCATACTTCGAATGAAAATAAATCAATTATAATTGGGCGAGTTGGAACAAAAAATTTAATAATTTTCAGATTAAGCTCAATGCATGGATACAAATAAGTTCAATATTATTATGTTTGATTACTGTTCTTTTTATTTCGTAAATTTGTCAAATAATATTTCCTGATTCCTGTCAATTTATTGATTTATCAGAAAATTTAACTAATACTAAGTAAATCATCCCGAATGTAGAATAAACGCTGTATGTAAAAAGATTATACAGCAAACTTTCAGGACCACATTGTTTTTGAAATCAGATTCTCAACAGTATTGTTTAAATTGAAACAAATTCAGAACTTATTCTATATTCTGCGATGCGTTTTCAAAACAACGTTAATATAACGTAAATAGCTTTCAATAAAAAATGGAACTTTTTTTAAGTACATAAATTCAACTTCCAAAATAAATAATACAATACTAACCAGAAATATGAGCACTGGGTTACTAAACTAAGGCCAATTCGAAATAATTTAAACTAGAATAAACCGTTGGAGGTTGCATTAATAATCCCATGTCTTAAAATCAGTGAATTTTCGTTCGTTCGATTTCTTTAGACACCAAAATTCAGTTAAAAAAATTAAATAAAATTAATAAGAATGTTGCATTTTATTATAGCGTGTTCGTTTATTACAGAATTGTTAGTAATCATCTGTACCATTCAATTGAAACGCTTGATGTAATATTTTAGGATATTCCAATTATTCGGGACGGAAATGTAATGTTATTATGGCCATGGGTTCATCATACATATTCCTTTATGTTCTTGTAAGAACATAGCATAAAAAATGCTAGTAATAAAAAAAGTAAAGAATATAAGAGAATAACGTAATGTAAAGAATTTCAAAATAATAAAACTTAATCTTCATGACTATAAACCATAATTTAATATTTGATGCAAACTATTTTTACCAAATTGCCTTAAGAATATATGACAACGCAAAACGGAGTACAAATAATTCGAAGTAAATAAAATGAAGCCACATTATAAGTATCTTTTAACCAATACGTAATTCTATCATGATAAAAAGATACATATAATGCAAGATTGATGGAATAAAATAAAATAGAAGTTTTAAGGTTACATTTCAATTAAATATCAAATAATAATGAAAAACTATGATATTATTTTCTTCCAATATCATTCAAATTAATATAATTTCATGTTAATATTGCTGTTAAAATAAAAATTAGGTACCTAATTGCTGAATTCGTGTGATTTTTGAATGAAACGAAAAAGTTGCAAATCCAACGTTTGCTTGAGCTTAAGAATAGATAAAATAATATTGCCAAATTCTTATTTTTCTGTAATATTAAAATTAGGAACAATTTTCTTTCAAAAAATAGCAAGCCCTATTGGAGTTTAAAAATATTAATTTCAACATGAACTGAATTTTGGTGCTTTGTCAACTCAATAAAACGTTGAAAATCACGGATATACCCACGATTCATTTCCCCCATAAACACTTTTAATACCTACATAATACTATTTGCACTTTTCATTTTATAAAATAAACTGAGCATTTTTAATTTAACACTATTGGAAAATAGTAGAGAAACAACCAAGGACTTTAATACCATAATAATAACTATTGAATAATAGAGTACGTAAATAAAATAAGTTATTGAGCTATAACGTTCTGGGGACAAGAACTTTCCATATATATTAAATAAACTATCGGTTCAATATAAATTCCAACTAAAAAATAAAATAAAATAAAAACCCGCAAAAGCTCTTGCCCCCAAAATTAAATTAAATATTATTCTGTACAAGTATATAATATACACATGTCTTTAAATTCTATCTATTCACAGTGTTTCTGCAATATTAATAACAAAATATTGCCTTCAATATAACTACTTTTGGATAGATAAAAAGATTGCCAACTGTATCAATTACTTCTTCTTCAGCTTCTATCAAATCAATATAATTCGAGGCACGATTTAGTTTGAATTATTTTACTGTAGAAAAAATTGAGAAGAAAGAATAAACTAATATATAAACTGTAGGTATTAGAAAAATATAAGAAAAGAACAATTCAAACTTGGAATTTTGGATAATAAGATTTGTACCACAATAAATGCAGGCGAAAGCTTATGAAATAATAAAAACATACGATTTTATTTTCTGGCTTTATAATATGATTTGAATGAATGATTATATTAAAAATAATAACTAAATTAAAATAATAAGATCCATCAAGGTGAGAGATATTTTGGTGAAAACCGTTTTTGCCGTGTACTAATTGAAAATTATGAAGTAGTAGATATTCCACCTGAAATTAATTTAGACTAATGAATTTTCCGAAATATTGTTGAATAATGAATTAGTATTATTCGCTATTAATGACAAAAATAATTAATAATCATAATTTTCTTCAGATGCCGTTTAATCAAACCCACACTTGATAAACTTCAATAGAATTTTCGTTTCAATGATTAAGGTTTTTAATTATTATATATGCATATGAGGAAACTCTTGTAAAATCTATTTTCAATGCTGCTTCCGAATATTTTAAGTTTAGACACATAAATAATATAACAAAAATGATAATGCAACTCTGGTAGTACTAGTACGTATTGTTGTAATAACACAAAATCGAGTGCCATAAACGAAATATATTTCGAGATCAACAAAACAAGTCATCCAGCAGTGTTGGCAATCTGTTTTCGTATCCACTGAACTTACTTATCTTTCAAGCCTAATATGGAGGAATGTTCCATCAGACTGGGATTTGGTTGGTGCGCGTAGTTCCTAATTTGATGGAGCGAAATCAGCTGGTTGGGAAAACCGTTAGACGGTTGACTTTTAGGCAGGTCTAGACTGTTCTGTTTCTGGAAATTGAGCGCGTCGTATATGTACGGCCTGTTGGGTGCCAACTGATGATGGTTCAGATTCAGATGACCTGACATGGAATTGATGGGTGTGAATGCCGAATTGGCGTTCGATTTCGAAATGCTTGTGTCGTAGGCGTTGAGGTTGTTGGGGGTACCGGGAGGGGGCGGCGGATGGTTCTGACTGAGTTGCTGACGTATTATCACCAGATCTTCGTTTTGTTCCAATATCTGGCGGGGAATGTCGTTGGGGTAGTCGTGCATATTTTCTGCGCTGTCCGGACTCACTTTGGGCCAGTAGGGGTGCTCCAAACCTCGATGATTTAAACCTGGAAAAACATTGGGTATGTTAACTATTTCCTCCAATTAAGCAAAAAGAGCAAGGAAACATCCGGCCTATTATGGAGTTCTACTAGTACCGTTTGAAACACATATTTCATTGCTTCCTCTTTTTCGAGGATACTTTTAGCATTGAGTCGTGATCTCTATTCTCCTAAGAGAACACATTCGAATGCCAAACTCTTTAATTTGTTCCCTTTCTTTCAAAACAATTAAGATCCAGGGTTACTCGCTTATTATTTCTGATAATTCAATTTTAATGTGCAATATTGAAAACATTTCTTGTTCAAAGGAAATTTTTTTGAAATCTGATGGTATACGGAGGATAAAAAAATTAATTCCTGAGAAAATATACCTATCTTTACATCTCGAACAAATCTTTTAAGCTAATTTACATTTTCTCAGCTAATATACCTAGGAGTCATCTTAGATAAGAAACTCTTTTAGAAACCACAACTAGAATAATGGTGTCGCAAATTCACTGCAGCCTTCTGGTTGTGCAGAAGGGCTATTGGCCATAACACCATAATGTGAATCTTCTAAACCAACGTTGACATATGCCTCGGTGGTGGAGAAGAACAGAGCTCAAAACGACCAAATTAGGCCTGGAGTATCTGAGAAAGGTCACCCTAGGTGTGGCCACGGGAGCTATGAAAACTACTCCTACGGCTACACTTAGAGCTCTAAAAAAGGTTGACTATAGAAGGAGCGGCAATAAAAGCTGCCCACAGACTTATGTCAATAGAACTGCGGAAGCCAAAAGATCACCTCACTACCAATCAGTGGTGAAACATACCCCATCTACTCAATGTGAACGGATGGGATTGCATCACGTTACACACAACTAATCAGCCTAGCCAACCAATGGTACTATACTTTTGGGCAAACACGTCACCATTCTCCAAGCGGAGATACTGGCAATAACGCGCTATGGCCAAACAGTGCTC
This sequence comes from Endomychus coccineus, assembly GCA_958510875.1. Classification (NCBI taxonomy): domain Eukaryota; kingdom Metazoa; phylum Arthropoda; class Insecta; order Coleoptera; family Endomychidae; genus Endomychus; species Endomychus coccineus. The sequence continues at coordinate 51,600,843 of OY294070.1, read as the reverse complement.
GAAGAAAGAGCGCAAACCCACATCAGTATATCACCAGACAGCAAAGCGGCCCTCGCTGCGCTGTGTAGCATGAGAATAACATCATAGCTAGTGTCGGAGTGCATCAACATGCTAAACAACCTCAGCGGAGACAAAAGCACCCTATTCTGAGTTCCCAGTCACTCTGGAATGAGGGGAAACGAAATAGACGATGAACTGCAAAACTGGGCTAAAGAAACCCTAATAGACCCCGAACCAGCGGTGCGAATCTCAAAGAGTAACACTGACCCCCAAGGCGCAGATCACTCTGTGTAGAGCTATGCGATACTGAGGAGATCCAGAGACTAAATACGAAGACGGTGCTAAAAATCTTCAGAGTCAGAGCCACCTACCCGAACTAGGTGTTAAATATGGGGCTGTTTGTCCACCTCGGGAACATGGTGACCACTCTAGTGAGAATCGATCCCGTCTACCTATGGAGCACAATGAACACACATGAGTGGGAACCGCTTCATAGGCCGACGTTAAATAATATATATATATATATATATATATATATATATATATATATATATATATATATATATATATATATAAACAAGTTTAAAGTTTCTTTGCCTAATTGGCCACTATCGTGTATGTAACTTAAGAGATATAGAATTAAATTTTCTGAATTATGAAGATAACTTAGATAATTTAACATAGGATTATAAAGATGAATAAACGTAAAAGATTGAACCATAGGCGGGATTCGAACCCACATTTCTGGATTTCTAGTCCAGGGTGTTTACCAATTACACCACTTCGGTCCTGTTAGATTTTTATATTTTTGTAAATATAAACCTCTGAAAGGATAGTAGATCATTGATGAACACAATGAATGTGCGTGAATAGTTGATCTATGGTAGGGCATCGAATCGCATTGTGTTCATCAATGATCTACTATCCTTTCAGAGGTTTATATTTACAAAAATATAAAAATCTAACAGGACCGAAGTGGTGTAATTGGTAAACACCCTGGACTAGAAATCCAGAAATGTGGGTTCGAATCCCGCCTATGGTTCAATCTTTTACGTTTATTCATCTTTATAATCCTATGTTAAATTATCTAAGTTATCTTCATAATTCAGAAAATTTAATTCTATATCTCTTAAGTTACATACACGATAGTGGCCAATTAGGCAAAGAAACTTTAAACTTGTTTATAATTAACCAGAACAATTCTCAGTCAGTTCTATTGAAATATATAAGAACCGGGATGCTGTCATTTGAATAAGAACTGTCAAGTAACTGCCAACCATAGCAGTACTAACCTACAATCCTTACTTCAAAAAACGACTGAACTTCAGATGAATGTGCGTGAATAGTTGATCTATGGTAGGGCATCGAATCGCATTGTGTTCATCAATGATCTACTATCCTTTCAGAGGTTTATATTTACAAAAATATAAAAATCTAACAGGACCGAAGTGGTGTAATTGGTAAACACCCTGGACTAGAAATCCAGAAATGTGGGTTCGAATCCCGCCTATGGTTCAATCTTTTACGTTTATTCATCTTTATAATCCTATGTTAAATTATCTAAGTTATCTTCATAATTCAGAAAATTTAATTCTATATCTCTTAAGTTACATACACGATAGTGGCCAATTAGGCAAAGAAACTTTAAACTTGTTTATAATTAACCAGAACAATTCTCAGTCAGTTCTATTGAAATATATAAGAACCGGGATGCTGTCATTTGAATAAGAACTGTCAAGTAACTGCCAACCATAGCAGTACTAACCTACAATCCTTACTTCAAAAAACGACTGAACTTCAGATGAATGTGCGTGAATAGTTGATCTATGGTAGGGCATCGAATCGCATTGTGTTCATCAATGATCTACTATCCTTTCAGAGGTTTATATTTACAAAAATATAAAAATCTAACAGGACCGAAGTGGTGTAATTGGTAAACACCCTGGACTAGAAATCCAGAAATGTGGGTTCGAATCCCGCCTATGGTTCAATCTTTTACGTTTATTCATCTTTATAATCCTATGTTAAATTATCTAAGTTATCTTCATAATTCAGAAAATTTAATTCTATATCTCTTAAGTTACATACACGATAGTGGCCAATTAGGCAAAGAAACTTTAAACTTGTTTATAATTAACCAGAACAATTCTCAGTCAGTTCTATTGAAATATATAAGAACCGGGATGCTGTCATTTGAATAAGAACTGTCAAGTAACTGCCAACCATAGCAGTACTAACCTACAATCCTTACTTCAAAAAACGACTGAACTTCAGATGAATGTGCGTGAATAGTTGATCTATGGTAGGGCATCGAATCGCATTGTGTTCATCAATGATCTACTATCCTTTCAGAGGTTTATATTTACAAAAATATAAAAATCTAACAGGACCGAAGTGGTGTAATTGGTAAACACCCTGGACTAGAAATCCAGAAATGTGGGTTCGAATCCCGCCTATGGTTCAATCTTTTACGTTTATTCATCTTTATAATCCTATGTTAAATTATCTAAGTTATCTTCATAATTCAGAAAATTTAATTCTATATCTCTTAAGTTACATACACGATAGTGGCCAATTAGGCAAAGAAACTTTAAACTTGTTTATAATTAACCAGAACAATTCTCAGTCAGTTCTATTGAAATATATAAGAACCGGGATGCTGTCATTTGAATAAGAACTGTCAAGTAACTGCCAACCATAGCAGTACTAACCTACAATCCTTACTTCAAAAAACGACTGAACTTCAGATGAATGTGCGTGAATAGTTGATCTATGGTAGGGCATCGAATCGCATTGTGTTCATCAATGATCTACTATCCTTTCAGAGGTTTATATTTACAAAAATATAAAAATCTAACAGGACCGAAGTGGTGTAATTGGTAAACACCCTGGACTAGAAATCCAGAAATGTGGGTTCGAATCCCGCCTATGGTTCAATCTTTTACGTTTATTCATCTTTATAATCCTATGTTAAATTATCTAAGTTATCTTCATAATTCAGAAAATTTAATTCTATATCTCTTAAGTTACATACACGATAGTGGCCAATTAGGCAAAGAAACTTTAAACTTGTTTATAATTAACCAGAACAATTCTCAGTCAGTTCTATTGAAATATATAAGAACCGGGATGCTGTCATTTGAATAAGAACTGTCAAGTAACTGCCAACCATAGCAGTACTAACCTACAATCCTTACTTCAAAAAACGACTGAACTTCAGATGAATGTGCGTGAATAGTTGATCTATGGTAGGGCATCGAATCGCATTGTGTTCATCAATGATCTACTATCCTTTCAGAGGTTTATATTTACAAAAATATAAAAATCTAACAGGACCGAAGTGGTGTAATTGGTAAACACCCTGGACTAGAAATCCAGAAATGTGGGTTCGAATCCCGCCTATGGTTCAATCTTTTACGTTTATTCATCTTTATAATCCTATGTTAAATTATCTAAGTTATCTTCATAATTCAGAAAATTTAATTCTATATCTCTTAAGTTACATACACGATAGTGGCCAATTAGGCAAAGAAACTTTAAACTTGTTTATAATTAACCAGAACAATTCTCAGTCAGTTCTATTGAAATATATAAGAACCGGGATGCTGTCATTTGAATAAGAACTGTCAAGTAACTGCCAACCATAGCAGTACTAACCTACAATCCTTACTTCAAAAAACGACTGAACTTCAGATGAATGTGCGTGAATAGTTGATCTATGGTAGGGCATCGAATCGCATTGTGTTCATCAATGATCTACTATCCTTTCAGAGGTTTATATTTACAAAAATATAAAAATCTAACAGGACCGAAGTGGTGTAATTGGTAAACACCCTGGACTAGAAATCCAGAAATGTGGGTTCGAATCCCGCCTATGGTTCAATCTTTTACGTTTATTCATCTTTATAATCCTATGTTAAATTATCTAAGTTATCTTCATAATTCAGAAAATTTAATTCTATATCTCTTAAGTTATATATATATATATATATATATATATATATATATATATATATATATATATATATATATATATATATATATATATAACTTAAGAGATATAGAATTAAATTTTCTGAATTATGAAGATAACTTAGATAATTTAACATAGGATTATAAAGATGAATAAACGTAAAAGATTGAACCATAGGCGGGATTCGAACCCACATTTCTGGATTTCTAGTCCAGGGTGTTAACCAATTACACCACTTCGGTCCTGTTAGATTTTTATATTTTTGTAAATATAAACCTCTGAAAGGATAGTAGATCATTGATGAACACAATGCGATTCGATGCCCTACCATAGATCAACTATTCACGCACATTCATTGTGTTCATCAATGATCTACTATCCTTTCAGAGGTTTATATTTACAAAAATATAAAAATCTAACAGGACCGAAGTGGTGTAATTGGTTAACACCCTGGACTAGAAATCCAGAAATGTGGGTTCGAATCCCGCCTATGGTTCAATCTTTTACGTTTATTCATCTTTATAATCCTATGTTAAATTATCTAAGTTATCTTCATAATTCAGAAAATTTAATTCTATATCTCTTAAGTTACATACACGATAGTGGCCAATTAGGCAAAGAAACTTTAAACTTGTTTATAATTAACCAGAACAATTCTCAGTCAGTTCTATTGAAATATATAAGAACCGGGATGCTGTCATTTGAATAGGAACTGTCAAGTAACTGCCAACCATAGCAGTACTAACCTACAATCCTTACTTCAAAAAACGACTGAACTTCAGATGAATGTGCGTGAATAGTTGATCTATGGTAGGGCATCGAATCGCATTGTGTTCATCAATGATCTACTATCCTTTCAGAGGTTTATATTTACAAAAATATAAAAATCTAACAGGACCGAAGTGGTGTAATTGGTTAACACCCTGGACTAGAAATCCAGAAATGTGGGTTCGAATCCCGCCTATGGTTCAATCTTTTACGTTTATTCATCTTTATAATCCTATGTTAAATTATCTAAGTTATCTTCATAATTCAGAAAATTTAATTCTATATCTCTTAAGTTACATACACGATAGTGGCCAATTAGGCAAAGAAACTTTAAACTTGTTTATAATTAACCAGAACAATTCTCAGTCAGTTCTATTGAAATATATAAGAACCGGGATGCTGTCATTTGAATAGGAACTGTCAAGTAACTGCCAACCATAGCAGTACTAACCTACAATCCTTACTTCAAAAAACGACTGAACTTCAGATGAATGTGCGTGAATAGTTGATCTATGGTAGGGCATCGAATCGCATTGTGTTCATCAATGATCTACTATCCTTTCAGAGGTTTATATTTACAAAAATATAAAAATCTAACAGGACCGAAGTGGTGTAATTGGTTAACACCCTGGACTAGAAATCCAGAAATGTGGGTTCGAATCCCGCCTATGGTTCAATCTTTTACGTTTATTCATCTTTATAATCCTATGTTAAATTATCTAAGTTATCTTCATAATTCAGAAAATTTAATTCTATATCTCTTAAGTTACATACACGATAGTGGCCAATTAGGCAAAGAAACTTTAAACTTGTTTATAATTAACCAGAACAATTCTCAGTCAGTTCTATTGAAATATATAAGAACCGGGATGCTGTCATTTGAATAGGAACTGTCAAGTAACTGCCAACCATAGCAGTACTAACCTACAATCCTTACTTCAAAAAACGACTGAACTTCAGATGAATGTGCGTGAATAGTTGATCTATGGTAGGGCATCGAATCGCATTGTGTTCATCAATGATCTACTATCCTTTCAGAGGTTTATATTTACAAAAATATAAAAATCTAACAGGACCGAAGTGGTGTAATTGGTTAACACCCTGGACTAGAAATCCAGAAATGTGGGTTCGAATCCCGCCTATGGTTCAATCTTTTACGTTTATTCATCTTTATAATCCTATGTTAAATTATCTAAGTTATCTTCATAATTCAGAAAATTTAATTCTATATCTCTTAAGTTACATACACGATAGTGGCCAATTAGGCAAAGAAACTTTAAACTTGTTTATAATTAACCAGAACAATTCTCAGTCAGTTCTATTGAAATATATAAGAACCGGGATGCTGTCATTTGAATAGGAACTGTCAAGTAACTGCCAACCATAGCAGTACTAACCTACAATCCTTACTTCAAAAAACGACTGAACTTCAGATGAATGTGCGTGAATAGTTGATCTATGGTAGGGCATCGAATCGCATTGTGTTCATCAATGATCTACTATCCTTTCAGAGGTTTATATTTACAAAAATATAAAAATCTAACAGGACCGAAGTGGTGTAATTGGTTAACACCCTGGACTAGAAATCCAGAAATGTGGGTTCGAATCCCGCCTATGGTTCAATCTTTTACGTTTATTCATCTTTATAATCCTATGTTAAATTATCTAAGTTATCTTCATAATTCAGAAAATTTAATTCTATATCTCTTAAGTTACATACACGATAGTGGCCAATTAGGCAAAGAAACTTTAAACTTGTTTATAATTAACCAGAACAATTCTCAGGCAGTTCTATTGAAATATATAAGAACCGGGATGCTGTCATTTGAATAGGAACTGTCAAGTAACTGCCAACCATAGCAGTACTAACCTACAATCCTTACTTCAAAAAACGACTGAACTTCAGATGAATGTGCGTGAATAGTTGATCTATGGTAGGGCATCGAATCGCATTGTGTTCATCAATGATCTACTATCCTTTCAGAGGTTTATATTTACAAAAATATAAAAATCTAACAGGACCGAAGTGGTGTAATTGGTTAACACCCTGGACTAGAAATCCAGAAATGTGGGTTCGAATCCCGCCTATGGTTCAATCTTTTACGTTTATTCATCTTTATAATCCTATGTTAAATTATCTAAGTTATCTTCATAATTCAGAAAATTTAATTCTATATCTCTTAAGTTACATACACGATAGTGGCCAATTAGGCAAAGAAACTTTAAACTTGTTTATAATTAACCAGAACAATTCTCAGTCAGTTCTATTGAAATATATAAGAACCGGGATGCTGTCATTTGAATAGGAACTGTCAAGTAACTGCCAACCATAGCAGTACTAACCTACAATCCTTACTTCAAAAAACGACTGAACTTCAGATGAATGTGCGTGAATAGTTGATCTATGGTAGGGCATCGAATCGCATTGTGTTCATCAATGATCTACTATCCTTTCAGAGGTTTATATTTACAAAAATATAAAAATCTAACAGGACCGAAGTGGTGTAATTGGTTAACACCCTGGACTAGAAATCCAGAAATGTGGGTTCGAATCCCGCCTATGGTTCAATCTTTTACGTTTATTCATCTTTATAATCCTATGTTAAATTATCTAAGTTATCTTCATAATTCAGAAAATTTAATTCTATATCTCTTAAGTTACATACACGATAGTGGCCAATTAGGCAAAGAAACTTTAAACTTGTTTATAATTAACCAGAACAATTCTCAGTCAGTTCTATTGAAATATATAAGAACCGGGATGCTGTCATTTGAATAGGAACTGTCAAGTAACTGCCAACCATAGCAGTACTAACCTACAATCCTTACTTCAAAAAACGACTGAACTTCAGATGAATGTGCGTGAATAGTTGATCTATGGTAGGGCATCGAATCGCATTGTGTTCATCAATGATCTACTATCCTTTCAGAGGTTTATATTTACAAAAATATAAAAATCTAACAGGACCGAAGTGGTGTAATTGGTTAACACCCTGGACTAGAAATCCAGAAATGTGGGTTCGAATCCCGCCTATGGTTCAATCTTTTACGTTTATTCATCTTTATAATCCTATGTTAAATTATCTAAGTTATCTTCATAATTCAGAAAATTTAATTCTATATCTCTTAAGTTACATACACGATAGTGGCCAATTAGGCAAAGAAACTTTAAACTTGTTTATAATTAACCAGAACAATTCTCAGTCAGTTCTATTGAAATATATAAGAACCGGGATGCTGTCATTTGAATAGGAACTGTCAAGTAACTGCCAACCATAGCAGTACTAACCTACAATCCTTACTTCAAAAAACGACTGAACTTCAGATGAATGTGCGTGAATAGTTGATCTATGGTAGGGCATCGAATCGCATTGTGTTCATCAATGATCTACTATCCTTTCAGAGGTTTATATTTACAAAAATATAAAAATCTAACAGGACCGAAGTGGTGTAATTGGTTAACACCCTGGACTAGAAATCCAGAAATGTGGGTTCGAATCCCGCCTATGGTTCAATCTTTTACGTTTATTCATCTTTATAATCCTATGTTAAATTATCTAAGTTATCTTCATAATTCAGAAAATTTAATTCTATATCTCTTAAGTTACATACACGATAGTGGCCAATTAGGCAAAGAAACTTTAAACTTGTTTATAATTAACCAGAACAATTCTCAGTCAGTTCTATTGAAATATATAAGAACCGGGATGCTGTCATTTGAATAGGAACTGTCAAGTAACTGCCAACCATAGCAGTACTAACCTACAATCCTTACTTCAAAAAACGACTGAACTTCAGATGAATGTGCGTGAATAGTTGATCTATGGTAGGGCATCGAATCGCATTGTGTTCATCAATGATCTACTATCCTTTCAGAGGTTTATATTTACAAAAATATAAAAATCTAACAGGACCGAAGTGGTGTAATTGGTTAACACCCTGGACTAGAAATCCAGAAATGTGGGTTCGAATCCCGCCTATGGTTCAATCTTTTACGTTTATTCATCTTTATAATCCTATGTTAAATTATCTAAGTTATCTTCATAATTCAGAAAATTTAATTCTATATCTCTTAAGTTACATACACGATAGTGGCCAATTAGGCAAAGAAACTTTAAACTTGTTTATAATTAACCAGAACAATTCTCAGGCAGTTCTATTGAAATATATAAGAACCGGGATGCTGTCATTTGAATAGGAACTGTCAAGTAACTGCCAACCATAGCAGTACTAACCTACAATCCTTACTTCAAAAAACGACTGAACTTCAGATGAATGTGCGTGAATAGTTGATCTATGGTAGGGCATCGAATCGCATTGTGTTCATCAATGATCTACTATCCTTTCAGAGGTTTATATTTACAAAAATATAAAAATCTAACAGGACCGAAGTGGTGTAATTGGTTAACACCCTGGACTAGAAATCCAGAAATGTGGGTTCGAATCCCGCCTATGGTTCAATCTTTTACGTTTATTCATCTTTATAATCCTATGTTAAATTATCTAAGTTATCTTCATAATTCAGAAAATTTAATTCTATATCTCTTAAGTTACATACACGATAGTGGCCAATTAGGCAAAGAAACTTTAAACTTGTTTATAATTAACCAGAACAATTCTCAGTCAGTTCTATTGAAATATATAAGAACCGGGATGCTGTCATTTGAATAGGAACTGTCAAGTAACTGCCAACCATAGCAGTACTAACCTACAATCCTTACTTCAAAAAACGACTGAACTTCAGATGAATGTGCGTGAATAGTTGATCTATGGTAGGGCATCGAATCGCATTGTGTTCATCAATGATCTACTATCCTTTCAGAGGTTTATATTTACAAAAATATAAAAATCTAACAGGACCGAAGTGGTGTAATTGATTAACACCCTGGACTAGAAATCCAGAAATGTGGGTTCGAATCCCGCCTATGGTTCAATCTTTTACGTTTATTCATCTTTATAATCCTATGTTAAATTATCTAAGTTATCTTCATAATTCAGAAAATTTAATTCTATATCTCTTAAGTTACATACACGATAGTGGCCAATTAGGCAAAGAAACTTTAAACTTGTTTATAATTAACCAGAACAATTCTCAGGCAGTTCTATTGAAATATATAAGAACCGGGATGCTGTCATTTGAATAGGAACTGTCAAGTAACTGCCAACCATAGCAGTACTAACCTACAATCCTTACTTCAAAAAACGACTGAACTTCAGATGAATGTGCGTGAATAGTTGATCTATGGTAGGGCATCGAATCGCATTGTGTTCATCAATGATCTACTATCCTTTCAGAGGTTTATATTTACAAAAATATAAAAATCTAACAGGACCGAAGTGGTGTAATTGGTTAACACCCTGGACTAGAAATCCAGAAATGTGGGTTCGAATCCCGCCTATGGTTCAATCTTTTACGTTTATTCATCTTTATAATCCTATGTTAAATTATCTAAGTTATCTTCATAATTCAGAAAATTTAATTCTATATCTCTTAAGTTACATACACGATAGTGGCCAATTAGGCAAAGAAACTTTAAACTTGTTTATAATTAACCAGAACAATTCTCAGTCAGTTCTATTGAAATATATAAGAACCGGGATGCTGTCATTTGAATAGGAACTGTCAAGTAACTGCCAACCATAGCAGTACTAACCTACAATCCTTACTTCAAAAAACGACTGAACTTCAGATGAATGTGCGTGAATAGTTGATCTATGGTAGGGCATCGAATCGCATTGTGTTCATCAATGATCTACTATCCTTTCAGAGGTTTATATTTACAAAAATATAAAAATCTAACAGGACCGAAGTGGTGTAATTGGTTAACACCCTGGACTAGAAATCCAGAAATGTGGGTTCGAATCCCGCCTATGGTTCAATCTTTTACGTTTATTCATCTTTATAATCCTATGTTAAATTATCTAAGTTATCTTCATAATTCAGAAAATTTAATTCTATATCTCTTAAGTTACATACACGATAATGGCCAATTAGGCAAAGAAACTTTAAACTTGTTTATAATTAACCAGAACAATTCTCAGTCAGTTCTATTGAAATATATAAGAACCGGGATGCTGTCATTTGAATAGGAACTGTCAAGTAACTGCCAACCATAGCAGTACTAACCTACAATCCTTACTTCAAAAAACGACTGAACTTCAGATGAATGTGCGTGAATAGTTGATCTATGGTAGGGCATCGAATCGCATTGTGTTCATCAATGATCTACTATCCTTTCAGAGATTTATATTTACAAAAATATAAAAATCTAACAGGACCGAAGTGGTGTAATTGGTTAACACCCTGGACTAGAAATCCAGAAATGTGGGTTCGAATCCCGCCTATGGTTCAATCTTTTACGTTTATTCATCTTTATAATCCTATGTTAAATTATCTAAGTTATCTTCATAATTCAGAAAATTTAATTCTATATCTCTTAAGTTACATACACGATAGTGGCCAATTAGGCAAAGAAACTTTAAACTTGTTTATATATATATATATATATATATATATATATATATATATATATATATATATATATATATATATATATACGGTGATCAACGATTTTTCCCAAATTATTATCATTTCTCATAGTAAAGGGAATCTGATTTTCGATATAAGTTTGACAATAAGACAACATATTTTGAATTGTTTGTGGAACTTATTTTATCCGTGAATTTCCCATATAAAACCTTTATTGATGGAATGCCAATAAAATCCCAATTTAAAAAAAAATTGAGGAATATAATATTATTTAAGTACTACACACGTTCATTCTACTCGTAGAAACGCATTAACAATGGCCCCTAACTTAATAGACTTTATTCAGACGGATGAAGTAAGTGAATTATGAAACCTTAAATTATCCAATTATGAATAGCACTTTAAAACAATTATCAGTCTGTTTCAGTTGCATTGTTGGCAGAACCCCGGCGTTTTCAAGGTCCTGAACGGGGAATTAATACGAAAACTTAAATTATTCAAAAGTAGTTGTAGAGTTCTAATTCGAAATGGCAACACTTCTACGAAACGAAAAGATTTCATTTGTTATGGCAAACATTAATCTGAGAGTAATTTGTGACATTTACGAATAACAGATCTAGGGGCCTGAAATGACGTACCCAATTAATTCTGCGTTTTCATCATATTCGAATATTCGACAATAATATCACGATAATGTTAATATGTGTTCATTATTTTGTCAGACAATAATCGGATTGGGACAGGGAGAACAGATGCCATTTGTTAATGTTACACATTATACTTTTCGTAGACTTTAAATGCCATCTATCAATCATCCTCGAACTTCATGAAAATAATACAGATTCCTGTTCAGTATGATAGTACAGTTTCCGGCTAAATATTGTTTCTGTCACAATCGTGAACATCTCGGTTATTATATGCTCATTGAGCTATTGGCCGGTAGATGACAGTACATCCACAAATACCTCAATTTATTCTATACACTGAATTCAACATGCGAACCGATAACATCAACATCAAGTGTGATAAATCACAGAAGGAGGACCATACATTTTATAATTTGACATGGATACTCTTCGTCTTTATATATTTAAATAATTTTTCACGAACAATTGTTATAAGGATGCAGCGACAATTAAATCGAACTATGTATAAGTGGAAGACAGATTTCAGTCTCGAATAAAGTATAGGTAACGAAAGTAACTTACCGAATCCGGTGCCTATGGGCGGTCGTTTATCAGTCCTTTCCGCGTGCTTCTGCATATGCTTACTAAGGTACGTTTCCTGCGTGTAGCTTTTGCCGCAGTACTGACAAATATGCGTCTTGAGATGTTTACTTTCCTTATGCTTAGGTATATGTTCTAACAGAGACGGTTCATCACTAAAACACTTATAACACGAGTTACACTTGTATGGTTTGTCCGTCTGATGACACCTGGAATGCGATTGGAGATTGCTGAGTTGCGAGAAGGCCTTCTGACAACCTGGATGTCGACATCTGGAATGAAGAAAAACAATACTTGTGAGATTACGATGCAATAAATAAATATTGTTATAATTTCAGCTATTCAAATATTTATTTACAATATAAATCAGCCTCCTTGTTCCATTTCCTACGATCTGAACATCACAACTACATGATTAGATAAATCATTCATAATGATTAAAAATAAAGTGGGGCCCAGGACTGGATCATGACAATCTGATTCAGATTATAATTATTTCGCAAGCAACGATAATTGCACAACATGAAGAACAAACAAAGTTTCAATAAGCTGATCATTGTTTGAGGTCTATTTCTTCCTTTTTTACGACCGATTAAAACAATTTTTCATTCTTCCATCATGATTGATAATATAATTATGAATTGTTTATTACTTTGATTTGGTATGTCGAATTTGTTAATAGTTAAAAAATTGAAAGCACTACCTCATAAAATTAACTGTTCCAAATTCTTGAAATAGGAGTATGTATCATCAATGATTTGAGAATCGCAGTAGGATCATGAACGAATAAGTTAATTCCTAAGAACAAATTCACGTTGAAATTATGAATAAAAAAAAAAGGTTTCGAAGTTGGTTATTGGATAGTAGGTAGTTTCGTTTTGAATAATCCCGAATTTTTACTAATTTCAACAAATTTATACTTCCCTCACTATATATATCATTAGGGAAGTATTATAAGGCGTAACAAATTGAATCTATAGTACTTTTTTTATTGTTATGTCAACAGTGTTTTTTTCTGTTCTAAATATAATATGTCGCAATCATACATTTAACCAGCAGCTCAAGCCTATGCCTTGACTTGGTTAGCGCATTGATTAAAATTATACAATGGTTGGCGTAACCTTCGGGCGGCACTTGGAGACACTGTGCGAGCTACAAAATAGGGGACGGCTAGTGCCGTGGGAGGGGCTAAGAGTCAACCCTGACAAAACGGAAATTGTACTGTTTACCAGGAAACGTAAGCTGGGCACACTGCCAGGGATTATCTTTTCCGGCAAGGTCCTGCAACTCAAAGGGTCGATGAAGTTCCTGGGAGTAGACTGACCTGGCGCGATCATGTCGAATATCGAGTGAGAAGGCCTCTGAGTCCTTTTGGGCGTGTAGAAGAGCTTTCAGCAGCACATGAGGATTACAGTCAAAGATTCTTTATTGGATCTATACCGCTGTGATCAGGCCTATGGTCACCTATGCTGCGGTAGTATGGTGGTCGGGGACAATAACTGGGATGTCCCAGCGCCCCCTAGACCGACTGCAGTGGTATGAGGTCGGCTCCAACGAGAGCCCTTGAAGCTCTCGCTGGATTACCACCTTCACACTTATATAGAGAAACTTTGACACTACTCTCGTAGACACTCAGGGATTTTGAGTGAGGCAATCTCTAAATGCTCCATACCAGAAATGAAGCAAGATACCATGATTCGAGCTATATGTCTCACTTCTCCCAAAACCCTCCTCCCGGATAGAGGAGATTGAAGCAACGAAACTCTCCATCTACTACCACCAAGTGGGCTCGTATAGTTCACAAATGGGTTCAAGGAAGGTGAGGCTTCTGGGGCGGGTACCTAAAAAGGCCAAAGATCACCAACTCAGTGACAGTAGCCGCTTACTGCAAGGTTTTTCAGGCGGAGGTCTATTCAATATTGACTTGTGCCATGGAAAACCTGCGAAGAAACTGTGTAAATAGGCGCAAATATAGATTTGCACAGACAGCCGGTCGGCGGGTCCCTGGAGTTGAAGAAAATAAAATGTCTGACTTCCTGGACCCTGTCGGACCGGAGCCAATAACAACTTAACAAATAGTGGTCTGAACTGTGGCGAGAATTACCACGAATGTGGCAGGGCAAGCTCTTCATCAAAGTCAAAGTGTCTAGGCTTTCAAAGGAACTCCTTTCTCTGAACAGAAGGGACTTCAGAGAGATGACTGGAATCCTAACTGGTCGCTGTCATCTTAACAAACACCTTCATAATGTGGGCATCGCAGATGATCCTATATGTAGGAAATGAGAGAGGCGGGAGAAACTGTCTCTCACATCATGTTGGAATGCCCTGCACTGGCACCATTCAGACACCGCCACTTCGGAGAATCAAAACTGTTCCCGGATGAACTTATATAAGCCAGTGTTGGCAATATTCTGGGTTTCTGGCGGGCCACAAACCTGCTAGAATAGAACGTGGGCATTTTTAATTGAAATTGGTGCGATAAGGATTTTGGCGCTTTGTGCTGATAAAATTAGTTTTAAGAAATCACGTTTCAGACATAATACGTCTTCTGATGATGGTCGTGAGACCGAAACGTACGTAAAGACGAAAATAATAAGGATATGTGTTAGTGGGACCTATTTCTCGAGAATTTATATATAATTCATACCTGGGAAATGAAACATGAAGAACAGGTAATTCAAATTATTATTACGATACTCTACTCCAAATAATTTATGCTGAACGATATCAGTGTTATTGTACATTTCAGGTTACATATTATGCTTATAACATTGTAGAAAACAAAAAAAATTGAGACTCTGGAATGAATCAGAACAACTCTGTTCCATTTATTATGGTATATTTTGTAATTAGAGAATTGAGTCAAATTTTTAGACAGCTGTAATTAATATGTAGATAAACTATTAAACTCATTAAATTTACAAGACTGTTTGTCTCGCCTCAACTTAACCAATTTGGTTTGAGATGGATTTGTAATTAGTATTTATGGCAGTGAATACATCATCTAAATTAAATGAGTGGTAATGCGGAAATTATTGCAAATGAGAAATATTTAGATTAGACTACAGTCAAGAATAGTCTAATTTTAACAAATAACGACCTTGAAGAAGTAATTTCAGTTCCAACATAATATTGGGCATGAATACGTTCAAGATCGAACTTGTTTGAATTGCATTTTACTAATGAAGGCCAGCAACCTGGAAACGTATGCGATTATTGAATTAATTCGTTCAGACACAATTGGTTTAGTCAAAGTGAGGGAAATAATTAAATAAGCTGAACATTTTCAGAATAATTTATCATAAAATATCTTGTTTATCAAATAAAATAAATTTACAATTTACTGATATATATTCGAAATGAGTGATAAACGTGTATATTATACGGCATTTTTACAGATTTGTAGAAGGTAGATTTTGTAGAATAGGTCTCACCAGTTCGTCAACACTAAAGGGCAATCCCGAAATCGGATACTTTTTAAATGGATCAGATGTTAACGAAATATCAAACAAGTGGTAAGTAAAGCTTCAAACTTGGAATATTCTTTTTAAGTTACGATCGTATAGCAGTATTTCCAATAAAACGTGAAATAATACCTGAATGCCCGCAGTTTGTTTAAACTTTTAACAATATTGTATATACATGATGAAATTCCATCATAGATTTGTCGAACATTGTAGGCACTTAATGTTTTTATTTGCAAACGAATCTTTCAAGAATATTATACGGCTTTCTATTTTAGATAAAGGCCTATTTAAGTTCATATTAATTCAAATATGCATTTAGATATATCACCTGTCCCATCTCTACATTAGCCTCGATAATGTTTAAGCTTTACCCAATTATTCATACGAGCGCAAGGTGAAAAGACCCTGAAAAATAAAACAGATGGCGCCATAATCGAAATTCCCATGTGAAATCTTTAACTAGAACGCATTAAAATTTTCAGACTGATATGTCATTCAGTTCTGTTTTGACACCCATCGAAAGCAAGCAACCTTGAAAATTTTTATAAACATGGAAAAAAGTAAATTTCGCGTCTTGATTAGACATTATTTCTTGTGTGGAGAAAACATTACGCAAACCAAAGCATCGCTTGTTAAACAGTATGGGAACTCTTGACCATCGACTGAAACGATTCACGTTGTGGTAGTATGACCACAAAGGACGCCGAACGAAAGAACAGTCGAAACAGTGGACTTGTCCTGGCGAATCGAAGCCGAAAAAGGAGAATGTGGGTTTATCGGCCAACGATGTCGTGGCGGTATCGTCCAAATCAATTACCTTGAAAATGGCGAAACTGTTGGATCGATTCGAAGTCGATCTGAAGCGAAAGCGGCTGCATTTGGCAAAGAAAAAAGTGCTCTTCCACAAGGACAACACATCGACGCACAGGTCCCCAGTCGCAATAGCAAAATTGCATGAATTGCGCTACGAATTGGTTCGTCATCCATATTTGTACCCCTGCGATTTTTATCTATTCCCAAACTTGAAGAAATGACCCGGCGGCAAGAGATTTGGCACCAACGATTAGGTCATCGCTGAAATAAATGCCTTTTTTGAAAGATTGCCGAAATCGTATTATTTGGAAGGGATCGAAAAATTATAAAAACGTTGGACGAAGTTTTTCGGGCTACAAGGAGATTATGTTGAGAAATAAAATAAGTTTTGACCAAATAAATCATTTCTTGTTTCGTTTTTTAGGGAATTTTTACCTTGCTCGTATACTGCAATAGTCTATTTATATTTATATTTCTACATAATATACGTAGTATAATAGAGTAAGTAGTGTATCGACAAAAAAATGTCCTAAGCGGATTTGAATCTTTGTGAATCGCTTTCAAGTGAAAATAGGAACTGTATTGTTTCTGGTCGCGGTAACGGGGCGTTTATAGTGGTATTTTTGACGTCCATCTTCAGTTTTTCAAATGAAATTACAGCATTTTATGGAACATTTTTTGTACAACCGTACGCGAAGTGAGTACTTCGCAGGCGTTATACAGTCAGCAAAATGCAATTTAGTGGCGCTTCCCTTAAAGGATCGCGAAATTAGAAGTCATTTCGACGTTTCAAAATTTTCACACAGACATTTCGGAATTACAATGAAGTCTCTTATTTCTATACAAACGTTATTATATTTAGAAAATTATAATTTACTTAGAATAGATATTAACATTAATTGTATAGTTGGTATTATTGTTGATATGAATTCCAGACGCAACTAAATCCAATGTTTCGGTATAATGTTTTTAAAATCGTTGTAACATTTTTCATACTGTATTTTAGACTTTTCAGGTACTAAACTCCCAGTAGTAGAATCGACTACATCTTTTAACTCAGAAGGAGTGCATGACATTGAACTACCACTATCAGACATTATCACAAATTGAAAAAATTTTTCTCGTAAATGTCAGTACAAAATTCCATAGAAACTCGATTTCCATAGAAACGCTGAGGAAAATAAATCCGAATAATGAATTTAATGAATTTTGCCTGCAATATGTAACTTAATAGTGTTTGTATCATGGCCGCGAAATTCTTTACCAATCCTAGAGATTATCTTGCCTAGGCCGCAAGCGGCCTCGGCTATAATTTTTCTCTCGATATAAAAATAACTATTAACGTGCAGAAATGTCAGAAATGCTCATTTTAAGATTCAAGTAACGTCATCGACGTGACGTCACAGTTTATTTCATGTGTTCAGTCTGTGACATTGCACTGTACTTTATACAGTTGTGTGGAGTAAGGTTATATAGCGTCAATACTTTTTATAGATCATGTGATAGTAGGTGTCAGTATAAAACAAGATTATATTATAGTGTCAACAATTTCGAAAGTCAGACAGAGAGGTAAGTATCAAACATAGAGTTGCAAACTACATTATGTAGGCTATTTGAATAAAATTGCAACGTAACATAGAGTATAATATACAAAATATATTCTAAGGACAAAACCAGAATATTTAATTTCCTTCAACCAATTAAAGGTTAGGGCAGTTTGGTATTGTACAAGAAAGTGTACACTGTTTGCTATTAACAACCGAAATCATCTTAATGCTATCAAATCTTACGAGCTGTAGGAATGCTAGAAAATGAAGCTCGTCAGACTGAAGGTCTCATCTCAAATGTCTGTCAATTATTATTCCCAGATACTTTAACCGATCCTTTTCCTTTATACCCGTTTTGATGTCCTCTATGCGAGGTCCTAGACTGGGTAATTGATTGAAAGACAGATAGAAGTTGTTTGATTGTTCATAGTTAGCATGTTGAATTGTTGAATTTGAACCAGTCATATACTCGTTTCAAATTTTTGTTTTTGTTTTCAGATCAGTCCAGGTTACCTCTTATATAAAATCTAAGAACTCAACAATAATTCTAGCTTATTACTAATTTGGTATTCAATGTCAAGTTAATATTGCAATGAAGTATAATTAACTGTAAAAGGTATTAAATGTATCTTGAATTATTCCTAAATTCTATGTCTGAGAACGTCTTATAGAGAGCTAAAAGGAAGGAAGGATATAATAATACTGATCCGATTCTTTATTGACGGTCGGGGAGCATAGTACAGTAGCGAAACTGGTATGCAAATTCTATTTCAAATTTATGGTTACTGAGAGTTAAGATCGTGCATTCGTATTACGCTAGATATATAATATAAATTTAAATCGAAAGCCGATCCTACTCGAGAAATTAGTTGCTAATAGTGGTTCATCATCGGTTTTACATATTTATGAGAGCTGCATTAAGCTATTTTTCATTTTCAATCAATGTTTAAAAGTAGACAAATCGTTTACATTTGCATGATATTAAACATGAATTAGTCAAATAAACAAATGACACCAGAAAGGTAAACTATGAAGAAACGAACAACAACCTTGACTTTTGTATGCAGTGTTTATTTTTAGAAAACTATTGTCCAGAAATGTCAAAGAAGCAACGAAATTTGGTGTCGATTGAGTTCGATGGCAACAGTTATTTTTTATCGTAATAACTATTTATGTGAGAGTAGTGTGGAAAGTGGATGTTCATGCAAAGTTACGCTTGTTCAGCAATTCATACAACTTCCTAAAACAAATTTTTGGACGAGCACCATTTAATATTTTTCCTTTCGGGCGTTATTTTGATCAATTAATACATAATATGTTTACTTTCTGGAGTTCCCTCGTGAAATTAATTCTATAAAATGTCAAAATACGACAGATTCTGATTTCGTGATCAAATCGTCAGTTATTACCACTGTAACTAAAGCAAAAACATTAATTTTGATTGCTCACAAGAACATATATTTTCAAGCGATGCACAACATTTTTCAGTTTCTAAGTTTCTATTTATCGTACATTTTCCATCATTACAAAATAAATATAAATTATTACAGATGCTGTGTAAAATATTGGGCACAACAAATACGAATTCATCAGTAAATTGAAGAAGATATACTATATATCTGAACAGTTGCAAGAAGCTTGATGGAGATAAAATATTAATCTTGAGTCCATTGAACTAATTATTATCAAAGTCACATGATTGTATTAAATTTTGATGTGATTGTTTATCTCATACAATTTTACGCACTAGTCTCAAAAGTGAAATTCTTCACGCACTAGTGTTTTAAAGTGATACTTTTCGTTTAACTGTAAGGAAATATTAAGTTGTATTGTATTCAAACATAAATATTTTCTATTGCATTCTTCGACGTATTATGAAATTTCTTTTAGAAGAACATTTCTAACTCTGGTAACGTTTCAAACTTGTGAAAAAAGACACTTACTTGTAAGGTTTGTCTCCCGTATGCGTTCGAATGTGTTGTTGCAGGTGACTGAGTTGAGTAAATTTCCTTTGGCAGATTTCACATCGGTAAGGTTTGATTCCTAAATGTATCCTAGTGTGTTGTGAGAGATAGGAACTATTGGCGAAAGCTTTACAGCACTGAGAACACTTGTATGGTTTGGCTTCTCGCATATGCGCTTGCGTGTGTAGTTGCAGCTCGGCTTTGGAACCAAACACCTGTAACAAAAGAAAATTGATATTAAAGACATTATAAAAACTTTGGTCGTATCAATCTGAACGAGAAACTAATGCAATTGTCAGCTATATGAGTCAATTTCTCTGATTGAGGTTTAGTTTGAGTTTGAATTCTCTATAACCTCAAATATGAATGTAACCTCATTCGAACAAATTGGTAAGTGAAATGTGATTCACTAGACGAATATTATAGTTGACTTGTTTGCATTGCCTCTCCACATTTACAGAAAGAGAAATTTACTATTTCCTGTACGTATTAAAAATATTAACTGAACACCCAATTAGGTAGGCGCTTTATTTCCGATTTAGATAAGACTATAAGTTTACTCTTATGTCAAGTATAATCTGTGGGTGTATGGGTATTGATGATAATAATACAAACTAACATTCCGAGGGTACTTTAATCTCGTCATTGCTATTTTTTTCCATTTTCACTGGAATATTTTATGTGATCTCTTTCAAGCTTTGAATATTTTAAGCAAAAGAGCTATAAATTATATAATTCAATATCTCCGGCAAATTTAGATGGTGCTTTATTCTTGAGACTATACGAAACTATTCGAAATGAAACCACTATTTATGTTTATAAAATTTTTTTATATATCCTGCATAAGAGAACTCATACGATCATTGATCAAAACTGAGATTTAAATCATAGCGACTTTTTTACTTTTTCATTTTCCCTAAAACAGGTTACTATCGCTGGTGTTGAAAATGTCAGTCCTAATCAATATGTATCAATAATAGAAACCAAATACTCTAAATTTATTCATTCATTTATTCAGGAATAAGTGTCCAACAGAGTTAGCCATCATATCATTTTTCATTTGTTGTTTTCATAAAAACTTTGTCATTGATGATATATCAACGTAATGCTATAATTGTTATAATTGTTATAATTTTGTACATTATTTTTTTCATACCTATTTCTGGTTGGTAGCTGCCTGTGGTAGGTAAAATAATCTACTAGACCTCTTAGATATTCTAGGTGTTAATATACAAATTTTCTAACAGACTACTATAATCAATTTGTTAATTTACTAGCTTGAATGCAGAGATGCAACAGGCTAATATTCGTCGGTTCTCTAGGCTAATCATACTAACTCCGGTCAATAATATTTCGTTATGTTGTAGATATTGAAAATCTACTTTGAAGGTTAAATATTCCCAATTTTTTTTTAAATTCTTTCTACTTGTATTATATATTTATCATAATGAGGACAGCAAACAATACTTGTATATTCGAGTTTAATTCTTATAAGTGAGTAAAATAGCCTTTTAAAGTTTCAATATTTTTGAATGTTTTACAATGACAGGCAAATGATAATTTATCATCCATTTCTTCTCCCAGATCCTTAGCCACTGAACAACGTTCCAACAATATATCGTAGAAAAACTCTATATACGCTATAATTTTCTAGTAAAACTTATAATTTCACGAATTTAATCTGGAATGATTTTTTTTCTTAATTAATTTAACACACAGGGCCAGTAACAATCATACGTTATCCATTTATTGACAAAATTCACGTTCGAATAATATTCAGAAAATTGTGTTTTTATTTGGTAACCTCTAGAAAGTGATTAAACACTCACGATATCAGTTAATTTTTTATGTACGAGCTTTGTTCTACACCGTAAATTACTACGAAAATAAGAATTAATATGCCGAATTTGAATTGGTTTATGATGCTTAGAAAATACATTTTATACGCTCACCAATTCAGGTTTTTTAATCCAAGAATTTTAAGAAAATTATGTTTAATATTTTCATAAATATTTAAATGATGCGTATAAATAGAAAAACAGCCCAACAAAGCAAAATGATAGAGAAGAACAACCAGACCCATTCTCTAAACTGGTTTAAGTCAGCATTCACTGACCGTGTTTCAGAAAAATCTACTCATATAAGTGAATTAAATATAACATTAACCAAAGTATAAGGAAAGACACATTAAAAAATAAATTGTAAACCACAAAAAAGTCATCATTCGACCTGAAATTACGGTTCACGAGAAAATGATTTATTTTACTTAGTTAAGTTATTTATATATGTAAATTACACACAGGAGAATTCAATAATTTTTCTCAAATTTAAACCTAAAATTGAACCATTTGTAGGTGTATGTTCCCTCTTTTCTGTATTCTGGTTCTGGTTCGTTAATATGACTAAAAATAAAACAAGACTTCTCTTTTTGACTTCTGCGTCTGCAGCCGACTTGTGTCTGGAAATACAATTAAAACGGCAGAAAACATTGATCGGTAGTATGTGAAAGAGTAATGTATGGCTAATTATCAATTGGATTGAATCTACCTAATTAAATACCTAAAATAGTATTCTGTGATCTTACAAATCTGAATAACTTTATTTTGTTGAAGTTTTTAGTTTCTAATTATAATGTATTGTATATTTCATCCCTTGTAAAGATTGCGGAAAAATATACATCGGTCAATCTTCCCAATACCACGATCAAAGAATTTCATCCACTGCACTTAGTAAACGTGTAAAAGACACAAACCATTGATTTCACTACAACAATACAAACATTTTGAATGTTGAAAAAGTAATGATAAAACGTTTCATATTAGAAAGTATCCAAATTAAAAGAAACAATTTTGTTAATGAAAAAATTAATTCTAATCTTTCAAAATTATTATAATGTAATCTGATTCAAACTTAACCGATATTTTGAATTACCACTTTCTATTGTCTATTTAATTCAACCTATAAACATAATATATTACCGGACATTGTTACATTTATGACAGTGACAGTTTTGAAATTAAATTCCATAGAGTTGTTAGTAATAGGAATGAAATGTAAATCATAGAATATCTAATTCATAAAATAATCAAAGTTATTTAGATTTGTAAAATCATAGAGTAGTATCTTAGGTATTTAATTAGCTAGATTCAATCCATTTCAAGTAGATCAATTTGATAATTGGCTATACATTACTTTTTCACACACAACCGATCCAATGTTTTATGCAGTTTTAATTGGATTCCAAAACACAAGTCAGCTGCAGATGCATTTCATTAATCAAAGTCTATTCTTTTCTAAATTACATGGAAACACTAATTAACATGACAATTTTTGATAAAGATCAAAATATATTATAGAAACGTCAAAAAGATTAAATAGTGTAAATTGTATTTGCGATCAATTTTTAGATCTACGGTCGCGGGCTGTGGTATTATGCGAAGTATCACAAGTAGTTATATTACCTGATCAACGTGTACTAGAGTTGTATTTTATTATATATATTGAATTCTATGGAAACCCGTAAGATGCATGTAACATACTTTTGTCCTAATGAATCTGATTGTTTCGCTTCCAGGCAGATATTTGGTCACATTATTCCAATAATTGTTATAATGTATACCTATTTTTTATAGTTATTATAAAACCGAATGGAACATTTTTATCACTTTTACCTGACAGTAGAATTAATTTACCAGAATATAAGACCAATTTGTTTGTTCTACTCGAATAAATTCACAAATAAACAACTTATTTCAATAGAAAGACTTCGCACAATGCAAGCCACTATCGAAGGAAGTGTAAAATTGTACAGACAGTGTTAAAATATTTACCAATTTAATCCTACATTCATGAATTTCTTAAATGAGCCGTGAATAGTTAGAAGGAAAATTACCTCCCATTTCTTAAGAAGTTCAAGTTCGCAATGAAGTTTTAAACAGTTCAGACAATAAGCAAAGACAACTTTTATATCTATCTATCATTAATCTACGATCGGTGAATGCAAATAAAAACGGCTTAGTAACTACCGTGGCCGAAAGTAGGAACTTGTTTCTAACATAGGTCAGGTTGTCAGACTTCTTTTTTACACCAAGGTCAGCTCTGGGCAAAAAAATCAAACGTCTTGTGATGTGCATTCTTGACTAAATAACTGCACCAAAAACTTTACTCTTTAAATAAGGTCGGTTATCGCGCAAAAATAATTAACTGACTGTAACGGTAACCAGCGTTCAAGGCGACCAACAGATAGCTCAACCGATTGAACGTTTTCACATTTAATTAATTCATATGAAAGGTTGATTTTATGTCAATTTTACGAGAGATGTCTACAATGCCTCTTGAGATTGTAGCAAAGCAATGAACATGAACGTTAAATACCCGAGCGTAATTAAATGAGTAACCGTTTCAGAATATAAGGTTGTTGAATAGATATCGAATTGTTGTAAATATTTTGTTTCTTATGGGTTGACGATAAACATGGCAATTTACGCTATTTCGTAAGTTTAAATGTCCTAAACATATTTGGAGACCATGATTATGAGAAGAAATGTGTGTTCTTGAGTTGTCTGATGTTGGAAATGATCTAGAAAGAATGAAATATCGCCGGATGTTGAGGGGCTGATGCTTTCATGTTATGCTGCCTAAAGATCTTCATAGAAAAAATTGTTTTGGGATATGAAAACAAATGGGTATATTTTTGGACTTATCAAAAGCATTTGATAGCATTAACCATGTTATTTTATTGGAAAAATTGGAGCGTTATGGTATTAGAGGCCCAGCACTTAGCTGGATAAGATCATACCTGACAGAACGCTCTCAAAAAGTATTAGTAGATAGAAATGGAAAGAAGTACTTTTCTGACGAGGGTCATCTGTCGGTTGGAGTACCCCAGGGAAGGGTAATGGGTCATCTATTATTCGTATTCTATATCAATGATTTAGCATCTAATATTGTAAACGAAAAAACACATCTCGTGAGTTATGCCGATGACATCAACCTACTAGCGGTAGGATCTTCATTCCAACAAATGTTAGGTATAACTAACAACAGCCTAACAAAAGCTCAAGATTGGCTCACGGAAAATCAATCGATTCTAAACAAAGAAAAGACAACTTATATCTGTTTCACAACCAAAAACGCAAGGAACAAAATACCGCAGGACATACAGCTTCAGACACAAAATGAGACCTAGATAATGACACAAAGTTCTTAGGGATTCATATAGACCAAAATCTAGATTGGGAGATTCAAATCAATGAACTCTGCAATAAATTAAACTCGGTTTGTTACTCTTTCAGAATCACAGCTAAATATTTAGACACAAATGCTTTAAGGACTGTGTATTTTTCGAACTTTTATTCTCTATTGCGCTTTGGTGTCATATTCTGGGGAGAATGCGGAGAAGCGCAACGTGTTTTTAGAGTGCAGAAGAGAGCTCTACGAATTTTGTTTGGGAAACGGTTATAGGCAATCATGCAGAGGAAAATTTAGAGCAATGAATATTTTAACTGTGCCAAGTATCTATTCCGATTTATTCTGATTCAGCGTCAACTGTTTTTTTTTTTATATATTGACTATTTTACTGTACAATGTCAGCATGCCTGTTTTTTTGTTTGTTTTTGTTTTCTTGTCAAATACTTATTGTGTATTTTTTTAGCATTTTTATCATTCTCAGATGTTCGTTTTTTATTAACTAAACATCACTACTCTGACGCCGGTTCACCTAATTGTATTTGTGTATTGTATGATGTATAAGTACAATTCTTTGAATAAAGCTACCTATCTATCTATCTATCTAAAGTTTCGATTTACTCCATTTTGATTTTGCTTTCAATGTCCTATGGTTAATATTTTTTCTAATGAAGTGAACATCCTATAAGACATAAAGATGACAAAACGTCATATTATTCACTATTCCTCCGTGTATTAATTTCGATAGTTGTTCAGGAATTTTGTTCGTGATAGTGTCTACCAATTTTTCTAGAAAATACTAAATTCAATGTGTAAACCTGAACTAAATGTTTTTTATTTATACAGCACCACAATGTTTCAGCAAATTTTTTTAATTTTCGATATTTTATAAATTCAAAATTTCCAAATATTATCATCGGATTGTATCGTCGTTCACTCAACGTAATTTTAAACTCCATCTTGGTTTTACGAACATATACCAATAATGGAATCATTTTCATTTGCTACCTACATTTTTTAACCCTAAATTATAATAATAAAATATGGTACTTTTGGCAAATTTTCTCAAATGGGATTGACAATTAAATACCTGATCTGGATGGGCCCAAATTTGGTCACAAAATCCAAAGTAATTAAAACCTTATTAAATGACTATACACCAGGGTCATTGAACCCATGATAGCGTACGACTCGTTGGAATGGAAGTCAACGACGCAGGATGGGGCGATCTGAAAGCTAAGGGACATTCAAAGGTAAGCTCACTTGGCTGCCACGAAAGTTATGAGAACAACCACAACAGTCGCCTTAGAAGTTTTGCTGAACCTATCGCCACTTCACGTATACCTACATACAAGGCGAAGCCAAGTCAGCCACTCATCAAGCTCGAGAATGGTGAAACAAGGTGCCAGATATGAGCCAAGCCAAAGAGTTCATTAAAGAACCACGGAGTACCTACTAAGCCAGAATAGGAGATCAACAGAATCATTTTGGGCTACTGATAGCCCATTCTAGACTCGACAAACAGATGAACAACATCGGACTAGTACATATAACCAAATGTAGATTCTGTCTAGAAAAGATGAGGAAACCTTAGCACGAATACTGTGCTACGGAGAAGGTCTAACAAGACTAAGGTATTCAACGACGACGATAGGAGAGAAAAAACCATAACCCTCCCAATATATGGAGGACCTACGGTCTGGCCTATGGAGTCTAGTAATGAAAACGGGTTTAGACAGGAACTCTAACATAATAAGAGGGCATATACAAAAGATCTGCAAAGATCGCTGTAGAGAGAATCCCAGCCCATAAGCCCCAAACAAATCTTATCTCTAAAACTTATTAAGCTGACTAATTTTGACCCCAGTTCGGATACGACCATATTAATAAATTTATTAAAACCGTACGTAGACTGATTACTTATGGTTTGATGGAATAGTTTGGAAAATTTAGTCATCCTTCTACTTTACAAGTGAAATTTTAAATATAAATAAAGATAGACCAATTCATTCGACTTGCGTCGGAAGAGTTCGAAACGTAAGTACTACTATATATAATGTTAACTTAAAGGTGTTACACAATGCGATGACTTTATCGTCTGAACAAATCTCTTCACAGCGTTTAGATTGCATAGAATCAGAACGTTGTGGAGAGATTTTTTTTCAAGGCAGGAAGTTTGAGAAGAAGAAGAGATACTTCTAAGATATTTCGACGCAGCATGCGAATATATTTTTGTCAATCTATTATCTAGCGCAAAATTTCAGTAATAGCCCTAGTAAGGAAGTTACTTCTTGTGGTGTACCACAAGACACGGTTTTTGGTCTACTTTTGTCATTCTATAAATTTTTTTTGGAAACACGCATAAGTCAGATCATAACCCCAATGTCTTGACGAACTGGATAGGTGAAAAGGAGTTGGTGTTCTTGATTGGTCTTCCGACTCAAGAAAATAATAAGATTGTCTACTCACTGGAACCTAATTCAATTGATAAATAATTTACATTATGCTATAGTCTCACTACCCTCTTTTCCCTAGCAGTATTTCTATAATCGGAAAGAGGTGTCTTTAAGAAATTGTGTGTCTGTGGGGAATTTAATGTATTACAAAATAAAAAATATCTAAGATTACTTTGGTAACGGTCGACTATGGGGTTATAATAATATAAGTAAATTGTATGGACATTTCAACAAGAGCCGTTATTAAATAACATATTTCAGTTCTAGAGTTTTAAGTATAAGCAAAACTTGGTGACGAAATTATGTTGTCTAACAACCTATTGAGATTCTTGTTAGATTTGTTGAAAATCATGAATAGAATAAATCTGGAATGAATAGTTACCGAGTCGTTTTATGTTTGAGACATTCTCAATCGAAACGAAGGATTGTACATTTTATAAAAGCATGAGTGTGAATCTGTTCTGTGCATACAATTTTATTTCATTCTATTTTTTTTATTTGCAAACGTGTCCACGCAACCACTTGGGCGGGCTGGATCAAATTAGTGAACCGACAAGGAACAAATGTAGTGGACTTATTTCACCATGTTGAATTTGATAAAAATTGTGATTAGTTGTCCATATTCCATTTTAAACAAGAAAAGAAGGCAATTGATTTATTGAATATCACTTTGTTTTATGTGGACAAAATATAATTTTAGGAACGTTTATATTTATTTTTACTTCTCTCACTACATGTAGTATAAGAGAAGAATTGTAACAGGTCTGAAAAAAGTCGTGATTTTCGCGGAAATATTCGTTTTAGGCCTTTCTGAATCCATCTTGACTATTTTAGAGATGATGTTTGTGCGAGCGTTCGTAACCCACTGTGCAGACAATTGCGCCGTTCCTATTAGTCGTACGAGTTGAAAATTTTTCAGATTGCTCTTTGACATTGTGAAAATATAGGAATTTTATTGTTTTGGGGCGCGGTCGCACCCTTGTAACAGAAACTTTTGAGATATATCTTCACTGAATCAAAAGGACCTACAGTATTTTATTGAACCATTATGATAGCAGAGGTTTTATGGTTATAAATATATAACACAATTATATATTTACCCAGCAGAAGTGTCCGAAATTCTCATTTTAAGTTTTGAATGACGTCACACTACGACATCACATAGTTTCATTGAATTATAATACTATAGATGAACACAAAGCTGCAGAGTTTCAAGATTATTTACGTACTCTGTGGTATCACGAAAGCATGTTTAATTGTCAATAATTTTGACAGTTCATCCGAGCGAAATATAATGTAATTGATATTCTTGAGGTATCAATAAGGATAAGGAATAATAATAAGGTCTTTCCAGTCCAGATTGATCAGTAACGTCACAAAATTATAGTTTCAGACAGCTATTTCGTTCTTCTCATAGACCTCATCAGTGGAACAAGTAAGCTTGCAACGTTACTAAACGATCTCTGTTGAATAACCGGCTAACAACATGGTAAAAGATCAAATATATCTCACGCCATCTATGAATAGATGTCCCACTAAGAAATCAAACAATGTACCACATCGACTGATAGATTTCTCGAATTTTACAAAAGTTACGAGGAATGTAAAACTACTTGAGTGCACCAGATGGCGACACCAAACCTAACCAATGTAATAAATAGAATTAGAAATAGATGAATATATGAATATACTCATTTATCTCATGTTAACTTTCGCCAGATATCAACGATGAGGTCTTTCTAGTGCAGATTGACTTTTGTAAAGTTCGAGAAATCTATCAGTCAATGTGGTACATTGTTTGATTTCTTAGTGGAACATCTATTCATAGATGGCGTGAGATATTTTTGGTTTTTTTACTATGTTAGATAGATAGATACTTTATTGCTGGGAATTCATACAATATGAACAAAAGCTTAGTCAATATAAATACATTAATGATTACTTAAATAATGATATATAATAGGCATATTACCTGAAGACGATACTTATGCGTCAGATAATTAAAATTAAAGGAGTAAAATATATATACGTCATGTGTAACATATTAAAATTTAAAAAACTCATAAGTGTATAAAAACATTTGTTCAGTACGTAGGATTTTAATTGACCTCTGAAACTATTATAATTTGCATTTGAAGTCAATAATTTGGGTACTTAGTCCATTATAGACTTTCATTGCTCTGTAGTTCTGTGACATGGTGAATAAGTCAAATTGTATATGTATAAAGATGGTAGAGGGTCATGTTATAATTGATAAATAGTGGTTTACAAGAAGTTTGTCGATATACTTGTGCCATTGTACATAAGATTCTCTTTTCAGTTAAAAAAAAATAAGATGAAGAATCCCAAAATATAATTCCGTAGCTGAGTAGAGAGTTAACGGCTTAGTAAAAGGTCCGTAATTGATTAATTGAAATATAATTCTTTACATACCTATCTATCAATATAACATGCAGAATCCAATTTTTTATCATTTAGTAATATGACATTCCCAGTTTAGATTAGTACCTATCTAGTGAGATTCCCAGAAATTCCAAATTATCCACTTCAGGAATAGTAAGATTATTTTGGCGAACGTATGCAGATTCAATTTTTTTGTATTACTCCAGGTAGTCATTTTAGAAATCTGATCTGAGCCAATTTTAGATAAATTACAAATAGAATTAGAACAAAACACCCAAGATGTATCGTCTGCATATTGATATGGAAAACATGACTCCAGATTCGCTGGTAAATCGTTGACACACAGAATGAACAACAGGGCCCCAATATTGAACCCTGTGGTACGCTTTGAAATTAATGTTCTGGTTTAGAGTAAACGTTCATCTTCATGTTATTTCCAATAGCATACTCTTTGGGTTCCATTGCTGAGGTTTGAGTTCAATAGTTGCACCTCTCTTCCATATTTTTACAGTTTCAAAAATGTTATGATTTAGGGTTTAGAAAATTCATCAGGTCCTTCAATGATGTTAAAAGGAGAGTTAAAAATGGGCTAACTCAGTTGATGAGACGAACAAATCCATATCGATTCTTTGATAGAATATGATAGTTTTTATGAATGAGAAAATCTATTGTGAATGACCTTTTCAAAAATCTTTGAGAAGAAATACCAAAATTTCAGACAGTTAATATTCAGAATTATGTAATATTATGGAATATCTCCGAAATTATATAGGTTTTGGGTATAGGTAAGTGAATTTGAACTAGGGCACAATTTCATAATAGATTTGAATCATGAGTAATTGGCCCCTTCAAAATAATCTTTGTATACGGTAACGTTTCAATTTCTTTTGTTGTATGTTTTAAAAATGAATTAAGTTTAAATTTGCATTACAGTAATCCTGGTGATGTTCAACAAAGCAATGTATTGTGCTCCATAATTTTAATATGGAATATTATGAATTAAAGGAAAAAACAATAAATTTTTCCATTTTCTAAATTGAATTCAATCAAACATTGCAAAATATTCAAGCTTCAAGATATTGAAATCATCCTTCTAACCTAAAGTTTTCAATGGTTGTATCGAAGAGTACCGTTGATTACCATCATATTGGTCAAGACGTAACCAGGCTATTTCGTAAATTTTAAAACGTAATTAATTTGTTATCGAATGATAAAAACACAAACTTATACACTTTAATAAAAGTTAAAGCTGAAATAATAGTTAAAGCTGAAGTGTACATTTGTGTTTATTGTCATTTCATTATTCAAATTGAATGAATTTACACAGTGAACACCGGAGATCTATTATAAGTAATTTATGGTATTTAATTTGAGATACCTCTATAAACCGATTAATTTTACATAAACATACTATTTTGATTCAAATTGTATTTCAACACGCTTCTATTAGCTTCCCCTGTATGTATGTAAATAAATTTAGAAAGTTCATAGTCACTGACTTCCAATTGTCATATCGATTTGCAACTTTGCAAATGAATGCAAATTCGTAAGAAAATTCAGCAATAATTATAAAATCATTGTGTTGGCATTTTTCACATCTGTAACTTAAAGTTGTTTCGGTTGTCCGGAAAAACAGCTAATAACCATAGAAACAATTATTGCATAGGCTCCGCCGCCGAGATTACATTGTCACTTTTCAAAATTATACTCTATGTCATGTTAAAGGGACATATATGTTATGGAATGGTCTGTCACGGACAATATGTGACTGTCAATGTATCAGCATGTATACGTTACCTGTCTTGTTATGGGGTTATATGTGGTCTGTAATAGATTGTTCGAAGTATGATGATGATTCATCGATATATGGATTGATTGTAATGATCCATCGATATATGGAGCTTTGTGTCAGGAAAATACGTGATTGTATTAACTGTATTAGCTGTCAAAAACGTCAAAATATAGCAAATTTCTTTTACCCCTTTACCCTACGGGTGCTGTATTGCCACCTAAGGCACTCGTACGGAATATAACGGTGCTACCTTACATGCCAGGTGATATTGAGTTCGTTGTCAGGAACGAAAAATGCTAGATCTACTGGAAATACCTGTTTCCGACCGTCAGGTCCATTCAAGCATATATTGTTGTCCTTGATAAACAAACCAAGACTATGTACGCCATCGAATTCTCTGCTCCGACAGAGAAGAACATAGTCTTGAAGGAGGAAAAAGGGACAAAGTATGAAGGTCTCCTGTTCGAGCTCCGCACGCTATACCCAGGCCACAAGGTCGTATTAGTGGTTCTGATTATTGGTGTGTTGGGAGGAATTCGGTTTTCGCTGCTAATGCAAGACAATGCTCGCCCGGCCGTTGCTTGTTGTGTAACTAACTTTTTAAACCTTGTGCATATAACAGCAGTGCATAGGTCCACATGATTCCCTCGCCTACATCAGATTGAATTTGTCTGGGAGTACTGAGAAGATGACTTAGATCAAGAATTCCTATTGTCCAAAACACAGAAGGCGTAAAAGCTGCTCTAATTCAATGAGAGAATACAGCTCAAGAAATGATCGACAACGTCATCAGATGTACTAGAATTCATCTTTTCTTAAGAGCTCGTGAAGAGAACGTATACTTTTTTTTATACTTTGACCACACGAGAGAAAAATCTATAATGTTCGAAGAACATCGTGTGAGCCAGCGGTGGAATGTTGGGGTAGGAGATAGAGTTTGGAGGTTATAGGCATAGGGAGGAAAGACCTCAGTAGGTATAGAGTTTCACAACTTCGCTGTTCGATGAAAAAAAGTCTGGTAGGAAGAAGTTCGGCAGATTTCAAGCTTGACAATGAAGGGGTGATTAGTTTGAGCTCGTCTAGTCAGACTATCTGGAATCTCTCGTGATGAACACCGACCATGGAAATATCTAGAAAAAGGAGAGATCTCTCACCTTTCTAAGATGTTCCAGAGAGGTCAATGAACTCGTATGTGTGACATCATCAATCAAACTAATAGCTCTCTTCTGGATATAATTCAGAGTTTCAGCGTATGTTTGGGAGAGGAACTCCAAACATATATACAGTACTTATGAGTAGCTGCTGGAATATAAATTGGCTCTTGGCACGGAATAGAACACCAAGGTATAAGAAAAGACCCCCCCTAGGCAAAGAGTTCCACAACTTCGCCGTTCGATAGAAAAATTAAGTCTGATAGGATGAAGTTCGGCAGGTCTCGAGCTTGATAATGACCTTTCTATGTAGGGTACATTTCAAGACGGTCGACTTCATAGTTTCGGAAATTTAGTGAACTGTGAGTGAGTGATTGGTAGTTGCCTTTTGTTTATACAGATAAACAATGAATTAATCAACACCCTTCCATTAGATCCAGTTTTTTAGCGCTTGAGAGAGGCTGAACCACTTCCAGCGCCCTTGCAATCTCTAACTTTTGTTTTTCGAACTACTTAAGCAGGTGATATAGGTAACGGTGATACATTAGATGGCATGACCAGATTGCGTGGACACGAATAAAGATGATTGAGAGTCATCACTACATCACACATGAAATGAAATTGATATTGTATAGTTTTAAAAAACTAAAAAATGTGCTTGCATTAGAAATGCGGTAAAATGTAAAAAATAATTTATTTCTTTAATATAGGTAGCATCAACTATTATTAATATTATCATTTCCAATGTTAAGTAGCTGAGTGTAAAAGCTTGGGGCGCTTTCTGATTACATTTCTCAGAGAAGGAGTATAATGATTTAATTTCAACATAAAGCACTCACAGTCCACACTCCGTTACTTAACATTGGAAGTGATGATGTTAATGATAGCAGTATATTAAGGAGGTTCGGTAAAGATAGTTTTTATGATACAATTTTTTGAAATGTTTACAGACCATTATAAGAATACGTCTAATTTTTTGGAGGGTTTCACTACACCGTTTTAACATGAAAGCTAATCGAGACGTGGTTAAATCTTCAAATTAAAAAAAAAACGGCTAAATAGAAACGCCTTTTTTTTAAATGGAATAACATTATTACAATAATATTCTGGGCAAGTTTGAGCGAGATCCCACTAATTATTTCTATGAAAAAATAGCTTAGAATTTTTAATTTATAAATTTTATTAATTGTAATTAACTTTTGAAAATCGAAAAATCGACGACAACTATACGATTATTATTTTTATAGCGTTGCAAGACCTCCGCTCTCGCCATCCACTTGGTCTTCTTTATATTTCCCCCCGCTAACACTTACCGAACCTCCTTAAACTTACAGTTATTTTTGGTTTTTAGTGTGTTTCTAATAAAAACTGTTTTTTCTAACTATCATATTCATCATACTATTATCAAATCTTATATATGAATTTAATATATTTATTTGAAAAATTAATCAATATTTATCTCCTCAATTCACTTACTTAGTGAGGCTATTAAATGATTCTAATAGTATTTCAATTTTAAAATTTTTGGTCGAGTAAGTAGAAATAATTTTCTAGATCCAAAAACCGAATTTTTCCGTTCTTAATTTCTAATACTGTAGTATAATTTGTCCTGAAGATAATGTTGTGCATGTATTGCCATCACAAATTTAATATTTAATCAACAAGTAGTTGATTAAATATTACTAAGTGCGTTTTATCTGTTATAAAATTGAATTGAACTTGCGAAAAGCATCAAAACAAGTTATATAATTAATCAAAAGGTTTTCGATTTGCACGGCGACAAATTCCAATTTTCTTTTGTCCGCCAACTAGATTGGATTTGAAGAAAAACGTAACGCGGAAAAAACATATAATACATATATATATTTGAATTTCACTTCAATTTCACGACAATCACACAACTATTAACTCGCTAGTATTGTAGTAGGCGTCGCGCACGTACGACTTGACACAATTAAGAAATTAAATTAAAACGCAGCAAAAAATCAAAACAACCGAATTACGCCACGATAATAAATCGAATAAGGGTACACACCGTGAAATAAATATTAAGGAAGGTCAATTAAGTTATTTCATACTTGGGTAAACTGCAAAGTTATCTCGCTTATTGGAAAAATGGAAAAAATGCGTTTTATTTAAAAAATCCATCACAGAGCCAGTAATCTAGAACGTGAAATCGTTACCTCACTTGTTATTCTCGTTGAATTATTGACTGCGGTATTTCATCAAACTAATTGCTTTGGAAAATAGGTACCTGTACGGAATACCAGTGAGCATGTGATTATATAATAATATAATTATTATATTCTGCGAGTCATCCCACTAGCATATTCAAACATATTTGCCCCCTTTGCCGCTACAGCAGGAGTCAACCTAGAATGTACAATTGATTTAACTATCATTAGTTCAATTTGTCTAACAAAGCTGAACAATATTATATTTCATTGTCATTTAAACAAGGTTTTCCTAGTTTACAAAAGCAATGACTTACCAGTTCATGCAGGACTACCTAAATTTTTAGGTGGAAATATACATGAATGTGATTCGAAAAATAATTCATTTCCGAAAAAGATTGAAATGATACACCATAATGGAATATTAATGAGCATTGAAGAGTGTTAAAACCCTTAACCTTAACAACAATTTACATATTTCATTATGTACTGCGATTATCACTCCAAGGGTGACATAAATTGAGAATTGAAAGCGAAATGGCGAAAGTCAGAAGTGTTTATATTCTGAATCAAGAACCGTCGTCAATTACCATAATACTTTTGAAAGAGCGAACATCAGTTATAGAGTAAAATAAAATTGAGAGCGTGTTACTGGAATTTAGGAGTGCTAAAATTCTCAACATCAATCTTGAACATTTCCGATAATAAACTGCGATTAACATGCGGTAAAATAATATTGAGAATTTCACACCGACAATTTTCGACCAATGAAATACTTTTATTTTGACTTGTTGCCATGCCAACGAACAAATTTCAGAGGATATTTTTTCTTTTAGGGTAAAGAAGCAATCTTATAGTGGATATTTTTTAACGTTTAACAAAAATGAGTTTGAAAGTGATACAAGATATATAACAAAACAACAAAATTATGGCATTCCTTGGTAATGTCTCATATTTTCATGACGATATGTCAAATAATATCACATTGAAATTATTTAAAACTAATTTTTCTTCGGTGTGAAATTCTCTTACCGAATATCCCGAGTGCACAAATTAATTTCCGGAAATTTTGCACATGGGATATTAGAAATGAAAATTAAAATCCAATAAAAACTAAATAAAACTTTGAATTAGAGTGTTGGAAAGTGTATTGTGAGCAAATGAATTCAGTCCCGGTTGCTTTTAAGGTCTACGTAAACTGAGTTCCAGGTATGTACCTGGTTGTCAAGTCAGATAATTAGCATATTGTACCTGTTGCCTCGGCCAACCACCCTTCTGTACGCAAGTATTTGCACAATAACCAATAATAACTTTAATACTCTCATAATAGCCAATAATGATTGTTTATTGTACCCCTTTGTTTTTAACATAACTTAACCTGACGTTGTTGATATATAATGAAAATGTCGTCATCGCGCCAATCATAAATCTCTCATAATAACCAATAACGATTGATTATTGTACCCTCTTTGTTTCTAAACTAACCTAACTTTGTTGATATAGAATGTAAATATTGTAATCGCGGTAACCTTAACACTATCATAATGACCAATAATGATTGTTTATTGTACCACCATTGCTTCCAACCTAACCTAATCTAACCTAATCTAACCTAACTTTGTTGATATAATGTAAATATTGTAATCGCGCTAATCTTAACACTCTCATAATAATCAATAATGCTTGTTTCGGTCGTAGTTTGATGTCTTGATGTTTTTGAAGATACATATCTTGACAATAGCTTGATCCGGCTTCTTAATCGAATTGAACTAATCTTATACTATTTCTTGAGGCTTATTTTCATGGTCAGATGGCGTGCAGTAAGATCAACTTGGAAACTAACCCTTTCATCAAAATGTATGATAACTGACCATGAAAATCAGGCAGGTGTGATCAACCACAAACCGAAGTAGTTAGTTAACCTGAAGAAGTAGGAAAGGCTAGTTACAAGCACATGTAGCAAAGCAGAGTATTGTCAACCGGAACCTAAAGATAGCATATGTGAGTCTGACATTGTCAAAACCACTATGTTAAGTATATTCAAGATTCAAATATTCCATGAGAAATTAATTTATCTTGTATCTGATTTGCGAATTAAGTTAGTTACTCATATATATACACATAATTGTTTAAATATGAAACTCAAGTTTAATGCCCATAAAAAAACCCTCATAAATACAAATTGTTGTACAATAATCTAATTAATATAGAAATATTTTGTTAAATTTTAGTTGAAATGTAAACAAAAAATAAATTTCTGAAGAAGGCGAAAGCCGTATTGCGTCAAATGAGAAGGTTGTTTCATTAAGATACATACATTTGAATTGCTTAAAACCTACGAAAAAAAAAACGATGATAGTTGTAGAACCAATTCGTCAAGGTTGCATTAATTTTCCCCTGTAACAAGTACATTTAGTGGTCTGCATTGATTGTGCATTTTCCAGCACTATCACCTATGATATTCTGCGAGATCGGTTGGTCGGGTAGGTGTAGCTAATTTGAACAGTGAATATGACCATGGTATTGAATGAATGGTGAAGGTCAACCGCCGTACGTAATTCTTACAGTCTTTGTTATTAGACTCTACGCTTACTTCATTTCCTTGTCATTAGAATCTACCTATACGGTATTCATTAGTAACACTCGATCTGAAGTTTTATGTTTATAAACCTAATATAATGAATATCTTTTTATAAACGGTGTTTAAAAAATAGTTCTAGTGAAGCACATACTTGAACTTCTTAAGATAATGAGGAGGAGGTGGATGCTGTAAACTGCTGGAAACTTGAAATCGAGATTTTTACACGTTTCGTTGAAACGCTGTAATTAAAAGTGATCAAAGTCACAGTGGATTATTTTCAACATAAATGTATTTTATTTTCATTACGACCTTTTTGCAAGTTTTATTTAATCCGTATTCTTATACTTATCATTGTTTAAAAATACTATATATTTTATAGGAATATAGAGCAAATTATAATGTAATCAAATAACGAGTTTTTCTGAATTAAAATAAGATAGGTAGATATATTTGTAATTCATTAAATATATAGCACATGTTTAAATATATTGAATACATGAGTTAATAATTACAAATAAAATTAGATGCACCTAAGCATTTCGTGAAATGCTTGAATGTGGTTTTACAAATAGTGCATTTGCACTTTAACAATGAAAAATAAATAATTACAATTTTACAATACTATGCATAACATCATTATCTTCGGAATGAATGATTTTTTCAAAAACTCAAAATTCAACGCTTCAATATCTCGTTCTTTTTTATGAGACTGGACGTAACCCACCAAAAAATAATTTTTGTTTGTACACAAACCATATTTAACAATCAACATCGCTACCATAGTAACGCGTATTCAACGAATTAATATAATAATAATAATAATAATAGCATAGCTTTAACTTAGATATTTTACATCAATTTGAGAATATACATTAGCTCTAGAAGCACACAATTTGTAATTTTTTAATAATTTTTAAAAAACAGGAACATACTTTGCAGATTTTATATTTCCAGGGAGCTCATTGGGAATTTTAGGACCCAGTGTTTTTCTCATTCGTGGAATTTGTAAGATTAATCACTTTTAAATTCTTTTTTCCAGTGAATACATGTTTACCTAATATATAAAAGTATAACTGTCTACAGTCCATGATATTGGCTATACGAAAAAGGTCATCGGGCGGGTAAGCAATTTGAAAAAAAAAATTATTTTTTGTAATATATCTAGGTTTCCTGAGTCATTTTTATATACTCCTCCCCATCCTATAATTCCGTATCTCAAATGTGATTCAACTAGGGCATTGTACAAGATCTTCAGCTGTTTTACATCTAAATTAAATGAAAAATAATGAATAAAACATATTATTTTTTTATTATATTTTTTATTTGTACTTCCCATTTCACATGTTGATCAATATAAATCCTTAGACATTTAACATGATTTGCGGATTCGATTTGAAATATTTCATTCTTATTATTAAAATTTAGTATTTGAAAGGATGGCAACCCACTCTCATAGGAGGCAAAAGTTACATATTTTGTTTTTTTGATGTTCAGAGTTAAATAATTGTTATCAAACCAATTTTTAATTTGTGCAAAATCAGGTTCAACCAATGTTTTTAGTTCATCGCGATAGCTTTCATAAAATATCGCAGTGCCTACTGCAAAAACTATGATTTATATTAAAAATGTTATTTATATATATATATAATAAACAAGAGGGGGCCCAATATAGTACCTTGGGGCACTCCGAAAGAAATTTCACCTGAACCACTATACTTTTCTCCTAATTACATGAATTGTTGTCTATGATTTGAATAGCTTTCGAACAGTTGTAAAGGTGTTCCTCGAATGCCAATATTATCTAGTTTCTCTAGTAATATTTTGTTAGAGATAGAGTCAAAGCCTTTTGCCAAGTCTGAAAAAATACAAAGAGAAGGTTTGGTTTTATCTATTGCTCTGTATATTTTATCTACTGCTCTGTATATTTTCTCAGCTACACTGTATATGGCATTTTCAGTTGATTTCTCTGGCTGAAATCCAAATCGGTATTCTGGAATTATGTAATTTTTTTATAGCAAACTCAGTAATCTAGTTTTGAGAAGTGTCTGGAAATTTTGAAATTGGTGATTAAAGGAATGGACGGTAATTTAATTATTGGAACAATAATTGATGTTTCAAAACCTTTTGGACCTATCCCTGATACGAATTTTTTGTTAATTAATATTGTTAGTGAAGTTTTTGCCCGTATTCCATATATGACTGTTGATTTTTGTTTTTGAAATTTAAGTATGACATTTCTGATTTCATTTGGATCAATGGGCAATAAATATAAAGAATTCATATTTTCATGTTTTCACTAAATGTTTCATTATTTTTTATATTATTGGCTAAATTCTTTCCTACATTTGTAAAAAAGTTATTTAAAGTATTACGTTATTTTATTTGTTGTTAATTTATTGTTTTCTTTCAATTTTTTGATAGCTATTTTATTTTAATTACCAGGTTCATTCTAAATTTTTTTAATTGTTGACCACAATGATTTATTATCTTTACATTATTCATTTTTTTTTAAATAATCATTTTTAGTCTTTTGTATAAATTTATTTAATTTATTTCTATAATTGTTCTATTATATTTTAAGTTAATCTTTGAAAGAAAATTATAGAAATTACTATTTTCTCCATTACATTCAACTATCACTACAAATTCAAATAAAACTTGCTAATACTCTTTAATGAATATATACTGTAATGGTTAATTTGATATTGAATTGTTTTGATTTTCGTATAGATTGAGAACATGAAATTTATGTGTGAATGTGAACCCTTTAAATAATTACTTTGATGTTACAACTTTGAAATGCATTGAGTTGAGTAAAGATTTTTCAAGAATGGAAGAAATGTAAATGATAAAAGGTAGCGTGGACATCTTAATTTAATTTTATTTGGAATTTATGGGAGACAGGATGTAAATTAATAAATCGACTGGTTTTTCAACTTTAGATATAGTTGTATCATCTTTATAGCTTTATTAAAATTTAATCATGAGTGTCCGATTCTAGTTATTCTTTCAAACAACGCATTTATTACTGAATTTGACTAATAAATGTAGTGATAATGTTGTTCCTAATGAATAAACGTTGATTCAATTAAATAGATGTAATGCCATTATCTACACTAAGCTTCAAATCAGAAATAAGCTGCCTGCTGTATAGAATGTTAGGACAGTTATCATTAATCTGTTAACGTAGTCGGTTAATTCGACTTTATGTTCCCAGTTGGGCGATGCCCATCTCGGCACACCTAGCAGGTACCCGGTACAATTATAGCTCAAGTCGGCACAAATCTAGGCAGGTACTCCGTTCTACATAGCCCATCTTGGCACATAGATTATTTGTGTATATGTATAATAAAACAATCATTACATTGCTTTTGAAACGGTATTTATTAAATAACTAAAAAGATGGACATTCTACTAGCTATTTCCTAAGCTTAATACTAGATACGTATTGTCCTTTGAAATATATGCATTTAAGTGATTTATTTATCATTATATGCATGATAATGAGAAAGTTTATCCATATAGTCACGTTTAGTCAGTTTATTATTTTTGTATTCCAATATTTTGTTAGCAATAAAATTCTGTTACTTTTCTGTAACTGTATTCAATCTGTGAGGTGTATTAATTATTGCACTATTGCACATACTATAAATTTCAGATTGAACACTTGAAAGCTCGTTTACAAACATACATAAATGTGGTTGTGTTTGATATAACGAATTATTGAAATGAGAATGAAATGACTCACATGCATTTGTAGTGTTATTAAGGTCTGCAGATGCATTTGCCCAAATATGTGGAAGAAATTTTGATTAATTTGTTAAGTAAGTGTACAAAACATAATCGAAAAACTTTTCTGAATTTTCGTTATTAGCTTCCAACTCATAGTTCCAGAAAATAAAAATCAGCCACTTCTAAAGGTTTAAAAAACAAGAGACCAAAGCAATATCTTCGCCATTTTTCGATATTACAATATTTATTTTTATATTCTAACTTCCCTAATTGATTTTGGCAAAGCTAGCACCAACTTCTGAAGGGCGTAACATATGTATTTCTTTATTTATTGTATGTCTTTTGTCGTTACTTTCACCATATTTGTACCCTGCCCACAAAGTTCTTTTCTGATCCCCTTTGCTGATTTTGTCTGCAATTTCGCTCTAAGCTTTACTATTAGCTGAATAGGTCCAGAATTGCCTTTCCAAAACATTCATTTTCTCCGGATAGTGGATAGGATTAGGTACCATTATCTATAAGCGTTTGAACTCCTTCACCTCTTTTTTATTACCTGGGGGTTCTGTGTGCAAAGATGGGTCATTATAAATGGACCGACAAGGAGTCATAAAATTGATCGTATTATAATGTGACGAGACGGGCTACACAACTATCTCCTTCCCCCCGTTATGAATAAAAAATTACCTGTCTGGTTCGAGAAATTTGAACACCTCATAAAGTTGTTTCCAGTGAAGAAAACTTTGAATTCTAGAGTTCTTTCCAGTAATAGAATTTCGAGTATATTATAAGGTGAGATATGTATTCTCCTCTTCTACTCATAACCTCCCGCCAGTGGTGTTTCCGCTTCTGGGAGCAGTTCTGACAACCGTATTTCGGGATGTCTGAGCCTGTGGTGAATTAGTTTCAATTGTCGGAAAGTCCCTCTTTCAACAAACAAAACTGCTTCAAACATAGAGATAATGAAATACTATGTTGGCTTTAGATCGGAGAAACCAGAAGGTTTAAAAAGTACAGTAAACTTCTTGGGAATGAAAAATACTGTTATCAGCTACACATTCGAGCCAAGCTGTAGAACTTTTTTCGGATGTGGAGAATGTTTGCCAAAACACTGAAGAGTTCATTTCAAAATCATAGCCTTAAACCTAGTCTCATCACTTGAAATGACCTTTTTTGAATTAGTTCCATCGTCGTTTGCACGTTAAAGCAGTCTTGGCACACTTCAATTCGATGATCTTTTTCCTCTTGTGTCACCAATAGGAACGAATATGCGGCGAATCGCTGTATCCCTAATTTTTTTATAACAATTTCGCAAGAACCAGAAATGCCACATTTCACTGCTAATAATTGTCATTATCTTAGCAGCCGTAGACACCCATAGCATTCTAGCTCTCAGTATGACTTAAAGATGATCCTATACATTCTGCATGTTTCAGTGACAGTTTTTCTATGCTTCAAATGTTTGAAGGATACATACATAAGACAAGAAAATTGCTAACAAACTGTTGGAGATTTTATATGTAGATAATTGCGTTTGCTCAGTAAATACCATGGAAAATTATCAGCAGTTCATAGAAAAGTCGACTGAGCTATTATTGTAAGCAAAAATGAACCTTCGACTATGGAAGACAAACGTGGACGTGATCCTAAACCTAAAATTTTCCATAGAATTTAAAAATGCAATAAACTACAGTGTTCCATTCAAAATATCGAAGTTGTCATCGACTTCCGGTATAACCGGAAGTACCACATCTTGAAAATATTTTAGATGAATAGTACTCATTGACTTTGGTCAGCTGCCAAATTTTCCAAAAAATTCTATATTTACATTTTGAGATATCGATCGCTGCAGTTCGTGCTTACACAAAACGTCTCCAGAAAAATGATATCGGAACATAATCGAAAAGAAGATTCAGCATTTAGGATATCTTCCCTCTTTATTAGGTATATAGTCGAAACTCGACGTCTATGTTTCGTAAGAATGCGTCTGCAGCTTGAAATTTCCATGTATCAAAGACAACGACTAAAACGAAATGAAGATAGTATTCAAATAGACAACTTGAATATTTCTCTATCTTCCGATAAAATTAAACAGAAGAATCACGCTTCGAAGCATTGAATTCCGTGTTATTCTCATCACAAAAGTATGATTATTATCC
Organism: Endomychus coccineus; assembly: GCA_958510875.1. Taxonomy (NCBI): domain Eukaryota; kingdom Metazoa; phylum Arthropoda; class Insecta; order Coleoptera; family Endomychidae; genus Endomychus; species Endomychus coccineus. The sequence continues at coordinate 51,556,963 of OY294070.1, read as the reverse complement.
ATGTATTATGCAAATAAATGTAATTCCAACAGTGTATGGTGGTGTTTCATCACGTCCTTTCGTAGTTGGTACTTTCATAATTTTGATTGACTGGTGGTTTTATGCTTTTTAACTGAAAATTGAAACCGTGATTGCAATTACAAGATTGCGCGGCGCGCGGATATCGCCTAGTTTTGTATTTTTTCATTGGTTCACTATATAATAATCTGACTTCACTCTTCGAATATTTAGATTTACCGCAAATCTATCAATACGACAATCGATGTTAATTCCAATTTGCTTCCACAATGAAAGTTAGCTTCGTTCTCAGGCCCCGATCTAATATAAACAGTTTGTAATGATTTCTAAGGCGTTTTGTGGTGTGAAATACAGCTTGTTTATTTACTTTTGATCTATAGTCAAGTCAATGACGGTAAAAATGGAGTATTACCTCTGAACGTAATTTACTAGAGGTCGTAATAAACTGAACAGTATTTAATTCATTATGTATATTATTATATTACAAACAGTAAGTAAACTATTGTAAAAGCCTCAATTAACCTAAGCTATTAGAACCAAAGTATATTGAGCCGGAGTTACAGCCTGTGCTATATACATGCTGATGCAGTAACAACATTAACTTCGGTTTATTAATTCTTACTGGCCAATTATTAATTTTATTGACACCTTATTATTTTAATGACGCTTTATTAATTTAGTTTACAGAAATTAGACAAAAAAGGCCAATTTCTAGAAATCGAGGAAACATTTTACTTTTATAAGATTAAACAATTCTAAATATCTATGATTATTTTATGCTTTAGCTATTCTATGATCCACATTTCATCTCTATTATTTAGTTGTTAATAATAGAGATGAAAGTTTATCAAGTTTAAGATAATTCTATGGAATCTAACCTCAAAACTGTCATTCATAAATGTCAGATAATACATTAATCTGTTTTAAGTTGAATTAAATAGACAATAGATAGTGATATTTAGATTTTTTAATTTTTTCTAAGAGCATCAGAACGCCAGATATTTCGATGTTTCCAAAAAAAAGTACCTTTTTAAAAGATAACTCATTCTGTTTATTCCATCTCTTGTAAATATTGTGAAAAGGTATACATCGGCCAATCTTCCCAATAACTCGATAAAAGATTGAATGGGCATAAATATACCAAAAATTCATCCACTGCACTAAGTAAATATGTAAAAGACACAAACCATTCATTTGACTAAAACAATATACAAAAATTTTAAATATTGAAAAGAATAATAATAAACGTTTGATATTGGAAAGTATCCAAATTAAAAGAAACAATTGTGTTAATGACAAAATAGATTCCAGTCTTTCAAAACTTTATAATAATCTAATTCAAACTTAACCAACTTCAGTTATTTTGAAGTACCACTCTTTATTGTCTATTTATTGAATCAAGAAGTGTAGGCTTCTTGCACAGAATAAAGACATAAAATAGGTCGCGACGTCACCCTTATACTAAGTAAGGGAAGTAAATATAGTTACAACAAAACTTTTATTCATGTGCCAAACAAGTTAACTGGCGGAAAAATGGTTCGAATTTAGTCGACGCAAAACATAAATTCATATTCGACATATTTTTGTTTGGAAGATCAGTTTAATGTGATTATCGGACATTAATGTACCTCAATTGTCGGAAATGCGTTATTGTAATTATTTGAAAGAATGATAACATCAACATTCTTGAATTGTATTCAAAGTACCCAGAAAATCATGTTAGATTTTCTTAGGACTCAAGGATCATGTTTATGATAGATGTGGTACTATGGTTTTTCCCTTGCTGAGCAGACCGTGCAACTGCCGCTGCCCTTAACCACGAAGCGCTGATGAGAAGGTAAGTAGGAAGGGGTAATTCAGGCAAATGATACCCATTGTCACTTTCGTTTCATTTCCGCTTTTTTAATTGTAATTCCGCTGAAGATCGAATTCCTTATTTACTTTATTTACGTCTTTAATGAGTAGAATTGTGACATCGAGAGACAGAAATATTTGAAGTGTATGTAATATAGAAATAAATTACTTATGAAAACATGCTTTATGAACATTAAATCTTAATACATTCCTTGAAGAATCTAAATTTGTCATTATCGTCTTTAAAGAAAAGACACTATATGCTATAGTATATTCTTGAGACTTTGATTTTCTTCAGTTTTTGGAAACGACTTCATTCGCTTATTGTTCGTCTATTTGGAATGGAATATTCGACAGTAAACTGGATCTCTATGGTTTTTATATTGTAACATATTTTCTATAATTTTCTTAAATAAACATAACGTTAATTTATCCAGTGCATATTTTACTCGTATACCTTTCTACATACTCATTGATGTCCGAATCAAAGTTCATAGTCTAGGAGTTAGAGCGTTACGGTGTGACTGAAAGTTAAACCGTTGGCACTATGGTTTATTGTTAGAGGACGGTTCAATGTTCAATTCATCTCACAGACCGAATATTCGTTCTCATGTAGTTCTCGAGATATAGCCTACGCAAATTTTTGATTTTTTGACTGCAAGTTAATCCATTTCAAGTTTCGGTTACTTGAAAAACATGCCATTCTTATACATCTTATACACTTCCACTGGGTGCCATCATTTCTTATCGTGTCCGTTTATCGGACTGGCCAGTTAAAATGAGACCAAAAATGAACTCTGAGTTAACCTCCAAAAGCTGGTGGAAAATGTTTATTGGTGTTGCCAATTGCCATTAAAAGCAACCGGTTGAATTCAGAGTAATTGGCCATTATTTGGCCAGAAAATGGACATGTACGCCATTTTGTAGCTAAAAGTTACGGATTACAAGTCAACATGACGACACCATGTCAAATACGTTTATTTTATAGATCATATAATGATTTTGTGACCATTTGAAACCCCTCCCCACAACCCGAAAAACGTTCCTCAAAAGTCAATAATTTTGATATTTAACCGCTGTTGGAGTCTTAATAATTGAGTAATGTATCATACTGTTGGCATCCACTTTTTTCAGATTTATACTTTATTTATACCCATACTTCCATTTACCGTAACTATCACTCGTGGAATTAACGCTAACCATGCTGGTCGTGTCCAATAATTTTCAATATCGTTTCGTACCAGAAATATACTTATACCATTCCCATCAATTAATTAATGCACCCCCTTCAGCACATCACCATCCCCTAACGAACCCCTATTCGGAACAATACTAAAAATATTATATTCTGGAACTTTTTTATTATAACTTTCTCCTAATTAGTGTTAAAAATGTGTTTTATACAGTTGATATCTTCTGATGATGGGATCTGAACCCCGAAACTAGTAACGATGTATGTATAATCTACGTGTATTAATTAGCCGCTACTCCTAAGAAAAATAAACTAAATAAGTTAATACAACGGCAAAGAAAATATAAATGGAATAAAAATATATGTATATATAGCATATATGGTATATATGATGGTATATATGTAGTATTTATACGATATATAGGATACATATTACATATATTATTATATAATATTTATATTACTCAGAACGAGAACATGTAAGAGTTTGAAAATTTAAAAAACTGTTAAACGTGTTGCAGCGCTATATTATATGTAATAATTTTTCTAGTATTGTTCCGAATAGGGGTTGGTTAGGGGATGATGTGCTGAAGGGGGTGCATTAGTGGATCGGAATGGCATAAGTATATTTTTGGTATAAAACTGTATTGAAAATTATTGGACACGACCAGCATATAGTTTAATAAAAAATACACTTGTAATAAATTTTAGGTTGTTTTTTTGAATGGTTTTGGTGCTTACTAGTTTTAATAAAAAATATTTTTGTAATGAATTTTCACAACTTCGTTTTTATTGAACAAAACGTTTTAATAAAAACGAAGTTGAGAAATTCATTACAAGTGTATTTTTTATTAAAATAGTAAGCACCAAAATCATCCAAAAAAACGACCAACATATTTAGCGTTAATTCCTCGAGGGGTAGTTACGGTAAATGGGGGTAGGGGTAGGAATAAAGCATAAATATGAAAAAGGTAGATAATTAGTTTTAATAAAAAATATTCTTGTAATGAATTTTCACAACTTCGTTTTTATTGAACAAAACGTTTTAATAAAAACGAAGTTGAGAAATTCATTACAAGTGTATTTTTTATTAAAATAGTAAGCACCAAAATCATCCAAAAAAACGACCAACATATTTAGCGTTAATTCCTCGAGGGGTAGTTACGGTAAATGGGGGTAGGGGTAGGAATAAAGCATAAATATGAAAAAGGTAGATAATTAGTTTTAATAAAAAATATTCTTGTAATGAATTTTCACAACTTCGTTTTTATTGAACAAAACGTTTTAATAAAAACGAAGTTGAGAAATTCATTACAAGTGTATTTTTTATTAAAATAGTAAGCACCAAAATCATCCAAAAAAACGACCAACATATTTAGCGTTAATTCCTCGAGGGGTAGTTACGGTAAATGGGGGTAGGGGTAGGAATAAAGCATAAATATGAAAAAGGTAGATAATTAGTTTTAATAAAAAATATTCTTGTAATGAATTTTCACAACTTCGTTTTTATTGAACAAAACGTTTTAATAAAAACGAAGTTGAGAAATTCATTACAAGTGTATTTTTTATTAAAATAGTAAGCACCAAAATCATCCAAAAAAACGACCAACATATTTAGCGTTAATTCCTCGAGGGGTAGTTACGGTAAATGGGGGTAGGGGTAGGAATAAAGCATAAATATGAAAAAGGTAGATAATTAGTTTTAATAAAAAATATTCTTGTAATGAATTTTCACAACTTCGTTTTTATTGAACAAAACGTTTTAATAAAAACCAAGTTGAGAAATTCATTACAAGTGTATTTTTTATTAAAATAGTAAGCACCAAAATCATCCAAAAAAACGACCAACATATTTAGCGTTAATTCCTCGAGGGGTAGTTACGGTAAATGGGGGTAGGGGTAGGAATAAAGCATAAATATGAAAAAGGTAGATAATTAGACCAATATTATGATAAATTACTTACTTATTAAGACTCCGACAGCGGTTAAAATTCGAAATTACTGGTTTTCTTGGGACCTTTTTAGGGTAGGGGGGGAGTTGAGATGGACAAAAAATTATGGTACTCATATTATATCATTATTCAACCTCAAATAAACGTATTTGACAGAATGCCATCATGTTAACTTGTAATCCGTAAGTTTTGCCCCAAAATGGCTATGTCCATGTCCATTTTCTGGCCAAATAATGACCAATTACTCCGAATTAAACCAGTAACTTTTGTTGACATATGATATTTCAACAATTGGCAACACCAATAAATTTTTTTCACCAGGTTTGGGAGGGTTAACTCGCAGTCAATTTTCGGTCCCATTTCAACTGGTCAGCCCGATAAACGAACCCGAAAAAAAAACGATGACACATGGTGGAAGTGTAGAATGGCATGCTTTTCAAGGAACCGCAACGAAAAGGGTTAACTTGAAATGAAAAAATCAAAAGTTTACGGAGGCTGTATCTCAAGAACTACATGAAGATACACGAAGATTCAGTCTGTGAGATGAATTGATCATTAAATCGTCCTCTAACAATAAATCATAGTGCCATCGGGTTAGCTTTCAGTCACACCGTAAGCTCTAGCTCCTAGACTATCTCAATATCGATAAATTCTGAACTTGAATCGTATCTGCAACGACTTGGTAGGAAATTCAAGGGAAATTTGAAGGTTAATTACCTGTAGTAACAACGTATCGACATTTGAATAAGCAAACTCATTATATAAATTGCAATTTTAAGAGTCATTAAACGAATATGAGCGAAAATTACTATTTCGAATGATGAATTATTTATTAAAGCTATTTCGCTTGTAAATTATTTAATGGTCATGTGAATATTTTAATGTAGACAGTGCACCTTTGAGTGCCCAAATATCATAACGATGTGATTGTATACTACACAAAGCCTGTTTTAAATAACAGTCAGCACAATAATGACCATTCTGTAAATTCTTAATGCGATCCACTCACCACTTTAGGTTCTATTCCTGAATATTTACGCTTCCGCTAAGTCGAAATAAAATTCAGCAGGTCAATTATTACTGTATGTTATGAAACAAAAACGTACTAAATAATTATTTAAGATTATAATAGGATTATTAGGAAATTAACCAATGCACAATGTCTCAGATTTGGTTAAAATAATATAGTATATTGCTTTATACCGATTTGAAATTCGAAAATAGGTTTTGCACCAGGTTGGAGATATTAAGTACGTGCCGAAAATCGTTGCAAGCCAAGACCTAAATTACATTATGAGCAAGCTATTCCAGCTAAGTAGCTTTATATTATTAAGGAGTATCAGCTCATGTAGGGTGCATTCATTTGATATGTAACATGAATGTATAATAATTGAAACTCTTCAATTTCAAAAATTTTTAAATCACAATCACCAATTAAATTTGATTACATTTGAAAAAAATTTGTAGCCGATATAGTAGGATTCAATTATAGGAAATCATGATGATCATGCAAATACATTCACTCAGAATGTAATACCTATCTTATATGTTTGTCAAACAGGCAGATCATTTCAAGTTGGATATGACGAATATTTTAAATCATTTAAACAAATCAAATTTTTGTGATGTATCCACTTTTTATACGCTTATTTCATCTTACCACCTATTGGAAACATATTTTACATTTGTGTATTTAGTAAAAGTGAAAAACAAAATCTTTTAGAATCAAGGGAAATATTTAACCATGTAAGTCCATTGGAATTGCCATTTTTTGTGGTGGCATACAGACCTGGCATTTTAGGAAGATTATTTTAAGATTTTACAATTCTAAATATCTATGATTATTTTATGAATTAGTTATTCTATGATTGACATTTCATTTCTATTATTAACAACTAATCAAGTTTAAGATAATTATACGAAATCTAACTTCAAAACTGTAGCTCATAAATTTTAGATAATACGTTTTTTTAGGTTGAATTAAATAGACAATAGAAAGTGGTACTTCAAAATAACAGAATTTGGTCAAGTTTGAATTAAATTATTGTAATGTTTTGAAATACTGGAATCTACTTTGTCATTAACACAATTGTTTCTTTTAATTTGTATATTTTCTAATATCAAACGTTTATTTTTATTCGTTTCAATATTTAAAATTTGACTACAACAATACAAAACAAGTAAGCTAAATAATTATATTCCATGTCACGACATTGGAAGTTTATTTGAATTGACATAATGCGTTTTATAATGCTATGTTTTATTCTCTATGTACTCTATGTACGCAAGTATCCTGTCAAAATCATAGACATAAAGGACTACGTATAGTCGGCCTTACTTACATGATACCACACAGTAATTAATTTAATATAACATTATTATAAAGTAATTGTAGTCCATGACCTAAGGATTTTAGAATTATCTCTACAAAGAGTAGGCTACCTCACCCAAAAAGTACAATTCGTATTTTCACCACTAAAGCGATTTGAGAATTTTCAAATTCGTACGAGCAATGGAAACGACCCAAATACACACCCACAGACAGACATCATCCCAAAAATTGTCTAGATGGATTCAGAAAGGCTGATTACAATAATTTCTTCATACATCGTAAAGTGAGGAAGAGAAATATCAATTTAGAACAAAAGAAGTTATTGTTTAAGAAAAAAAAATTACAATAATTATGTGATCGTCAATTGCATCCGTCTTACCTTCTGCTTTCAAAGAGGGTGTTCACTACGGACATATTATATCCGAGTTTGATTTCTAGATAAATTTCCGTAATTAAATGTGTTGTAAAAAATAATTTAAATAAAAAAGTACTTGTGATCTTGACTATTTCTTGGGATTCCATAGACCCAAAATTTCATTACCGCAAAATCCAGACTTTTTAGGGAAGTAAAATTTTGAAGGAAAAAATACAGCTTGACCCATGATATTTTACAAAGTAATTTTTATTCGTTCAAAAATGGAATATGAAAGCAGTTCAATAATTGTTAATAGTTCAAGTGTTTATTCATGCGTTACCCAAAATGTATCATTAAATACCGTTAAAATACTTCGAATATCGTATGAAAGTAAACATTGTTGACAGCGAACCAATCAATAAATATTCAATTGGAATAAATATTTTCACTCACTTCATGTTAACAAGTACTCGATAATTAAATCGAACTAATACAGTTTTTTTTCCTATTTTTTTATATAACTTTGTATAATTAACGCAGATCAGGTTTTCGCACAGGAACAAGTAAACACTAGTTTATGGCAGGTCAAGATCAATAATAATTCAAGGATTTCCCGTTTCGATTGCGCTCTATGTCGTCGTTCCTGACGCTTTTGAAATGATGAAGAAACCAATCTCACGGAGCTTCCTGTTCGTTTAATTGATATGTGATTTGATTTATGCATCAAAAGAAGTGATATAATTGTTGTATAATGCATTGGTTGGTAATAATTTGTATCGAATTCGCCTCGTTTAATTGCGATTCTTTTCGAAGATGATGCGAATTTAAAAATAACGACGGAAGCTCGTTCATTGAATGCTTCGTTAAATTTGTGTTCTCGTAGGGTAACGAGCGAATTATATTTATGTAATTACATCGATTCATATATGGATTTTTAGCTATTTGCATTAATTAGTGACAGATCAGGTTTTTATGCAAAATGTGCAGATATGAGCGTACGGCAGGTCAAGTTCCACGATGTTCAAGGATTGTTCACGTTTATATTAAATTGTCTCAAAAATATGCATGCTCTGTCGTGGACGGAATCAAGTATCAGAATTTAAAACTTTGTGTATGGATAAACTAAAATAATTGGAAATATTTCTATTAGTTTTATAAATTAAATCAATAAATAAAGAGTAAAATGACCTAGACGAGAAAAATGGATGATTTAAAATGTATTGAGCCTGAAGAATGAGTTCAATCAACAGAACCGGAAATGCGAGACTGTACGCGTTAAATTCGTTATACTCGTGGATATTAAACTTTTATTATATTATAATTCGATGAGATGTATCATTTTGTGGGGAATGTCTGTATTTCTTTGTTCAATCTACCATATATCCGATATCCGACTGATAAGTTTCATAAAAATCAAAATTATGATTATTCAGATTTTAATAAATCGTCACGTTTACATTTATAATCGTCAGTTGAACATTTAGAACTAAAAACTATGTTCAAATATGCAATTACATCCATTTACATTGAAAAATTAGGGTTTGTTATTTTTCACTAATCTTTTTATTTTGAATAAACATTTATCTCTTGTGATTATGGAACACATGATAACTAATACTAGAAATAAATAGAAATTTATTTTTTACCCATTTCACTAATGCCTTGACATATCCAGGTGGGCCAGGTAGCTCAGTGGTAGAAGCATCGATCTTCTAATCACTGTGGCTGCCGGTCGCGGGTTCGAATTCAGCGACTGCGGAATTTTTCCGATGACCCGAGAAAGTGGTGCGCCAAGATACAATGGCCTGTCAAGCCCAAGTGTCATCGAGACTGCCCTGATTGCAGGATCAAGCCTACCACACGAGGTGGAGTGTTTAGTGGGTATATCTGAGGTGATTAAGTCCGGGACTCACGGACTCCCACACTACCTTATGGGGTGTTACAGGACCATAAGGTGCCCATAAAGGGTTTCAACCACCTCCCACCAAAAAAAAAATGTATTCCATAATCACAAGAGATAAATGTTTATTCAAAATAAAAAGATTAGTGAAAAATAACAAACTATAATTTTTCAATGTAAATGGATGTAATTGCATATTTGAACGTAGTTTTTAGATCTGATCAACACTTTTCTTTATAACAACTTAAAAAATTTATATTTGTTGACAAACCGCGAATACGACTGAAAAAATGTGATATCTGATGATTGTATTTTAGATTTTAGAACATGCAGAACATTTTATGAAGAAGAACTTTTTTCCTAAAATTAATAATAAAAAAGTTTTCCATATGTTTCCAGACATATTGTATAACTTTGAAAATAAGCACTGAAAATAGCTGGAATTGGTTACTAAGGGGTTTTAGAGGGTGCTGAACACGAATATGTTGTTTAAAATATTCTATAATGCACCTGGTCATCGGTAACCCTAACTATAACGTCGGAATTTCCGGAAAATTTCATTGTGATTAGTACCAAACTTGTAATTTGAAGTTTTTTCGAGGGTGTCAAATACCTAGAAGGTTTAAAACTTAAAATTTTTGGAGTGTAAATACTCATGATCCTTACACCTTCTGAAATATTAAGAAGAGATGTTCCATATCATAATTTTTATCAATTAATTGTTATTTTATAAAGATATATTATGTAAAAAAAGGGATTGTTAACTGGAATATTCCCCGTGATCGTCGTTATAGTCAGGGTTACCGATCACCAGGTGTATTATCAAATATTTAAAATATCATATTCGGGTTCAGCATCCTCGAAAACCCCCGAGATACAAAATTGGGACCGTTTTCAATAAAATTCCCTGAGAACGACGTGGTACTCAGGGTTACTGACCTCCAGGTGCGTTATGGGCATTTTTAATCATCATATTCGTGTTCAGCAACCAAAAAAACCTCCGAGTAACCAGTTCCAGCTATTTTCAGTGCTTAATTTCAAAGTTATATAATTATATAAATCATCAGCTACAAAAATCATTTTTCCATTTTATAAATATTATTATAGACATTGTTGCAATTAACAGTTTAAGAGTCTTAATAAATGAATTATATTTTATTCGTTCAGAAACCTCGTGAAGTAACGTATAAGTCTGTTTAATAGTTTTTCCAAGGTCTTCGAATTGGCAATGTCGAAAAGACTGTTATATATTTTTTAACGAATGTAATCTTTTTAACACAATACAGCATGGATATCTGAGGGGTAAGTCAACTCAAACAGTTTTTCAATTTACTCGGACCGAGACCATCGTTAAATCTTTAGAAGAAAACAAATTAGCTGCGGGCTTATTCATAGACCTGTCAAACGTATTTGATTGTCTCAACAGAGACTATTTAATAGAAAAATTACAAAAATATGGTGATAGAGAAAATGCGGAAACTTGGCTAAGGATGGAAAAATCGTGAAGTCCAATAAATTACCAAATCTCGTGGGAGTCCCACAAGGTAGTATATTGGATCCTATATTATTTTTAATAATGATCAATGATTTAAATAGTATACCTAGCCAAGAAGATTCTGCAATCACTAATTTTGCAGACGATACTAATCTTCTGGTGGCAAGCAAAGATCGGAAAAGATTAGAACAAAAATGTAACGATTTGTTTATTCAAGCAAAAAGCTGGTTTGGCAGAAATGAATTAGTTATTAATGAGTAAAAGACTAATTGAATAGTCTTCAGTGCTAATAGATCAAAAGAGAAACCTTCCAGTATGCTGATGGATATCCCCACTGTTAAATACACCAAGTTTTTTGGAATCATTATTGACGAATCTTTAAAATGGTCACTACATATATAACACTTACTGAAAAAGCTGAATCAGGTCTGCTATGCTATCAGGTTGATAGGGAAATATATAGAGGATAATGTTAAAAAAATTCGAATTTCGAATCGTTAGTAAGATACGGTATTATATTTTGGCTTGTATATTCAACAGCCAACTCAATTTTTTAGCTCAAAAAAGGATCTTACGCATAATACTTGGCATGAAGTTTAGAGATTCATGTAGAAATAAATTTAAAGAAACAGGACTACTAACAGCATATGGTTTATATTTGCACGGATGTCTTCTTTATTTATTTAGAAATAAGATAAGTTTTTTACAAAATAGCACTAATGTAAATTACAATACTAGGACTTTAGATATTTGTTATCCTATACACATCTTATATGTGCATTAAAATTTATAATAAATTGTCAGATCGTATAAAATTGATAACAAACTATAGAACTTAAAACAAAAACTAAGAAACTAACCAATTTGGAACCTTATTGTTTAGAGGATTACTTTAGAACGTAAACTTTTTTTTTGGCATAATCATTTATATTCATTCATATTGACACCATTTCATTTTGTGTTTTATGATACTGTTGTGTTGTAAAACTAAATTTGAAATAAAGATTATTATTATTACTAATATTTATTGTTGAAAATATTGTATACAATGTCCACATCGCATATCCTACTATTTTCAAGATAAATTATTTTTTTCATATAATTACCAGCTCAAACCATTAACGAAATTTGGGATACCTCTTTAAGTCTCTTATTGATGACATGAGAACCTAATATGGGCAGATTTCTATAAATAAAGAATTTATCCGTTGCCAGCAAGGTTGCCAGTTTAAAACGGAACGTTCTGTATAAGATGCGATATCCGTATTTTCTGAATGTATGATAATGTATAGGAATGCGTAACATTAATTTCCTTGGAGCTCTCATAGTAAGTACTGAGCAAATCATAAATGCATTCCAAATTGTTTTTTTCTGATTTTCTCAAACCAGATTAGGAAGACATAAAAATCAATATACGCAATGGACAAACGAAAAATTCCGAATGCCTAAATAAATGTCAATAGACAGAAAAAATGTAAATCTCTGAATTATATATTAGTGTAATTATTTGTATTCACAGCCCCATAATCAAATTACCAACGCATATTCTTGGTATCAAATTTACTATTAAACTCAAAAAATACTGTGCAAGAGCTCTGCAATAATTATATAGCTACAGCATATAAATGTCACTAGAATCTATTATATTTTACAAAAGCATAACAACTCTATTATGAAGGGAACAACTTTGTAATAAGACTGAAGTCTATTTGAAACAAGTATTCTGAAGTATAATGAGGACATGAAGGAAACTTAACATTTCTATTTAGCCTTTTCATAAAAAGTGAAAATAAAGTATTTGTCATTTATGATAAATGCAACTGTCCTAATTTATTTTTGGCAATATTCATGTGCATTACAAATGTGGTGTAATAGCAGCACTTACCTTTTCCTCGTGAAAATTTTCCCCGACCGAGATCGGCGTAGGTGGTGTAGATGGAGTAGCGCCCCGATCGTCATCTGTTCTCCCTTCCAACGACCTTGAACTTTCGCTCCTTAGATTCTCTAAATGAGACTTGTATTCCCTATATTTTAAATCGTTCATGTCTGTGGCATGCCTCAAGTCATTCAAAGGATCCATCCGAATCCTTTCTGTCAGTCGTTCATTCGAATAACCCCGTTCTAAATGCATCCTATCCAAGTTGTTAAAATTCCGGTCGTTGTTCATGCCGCCTCTTTCGCCAAGCATATTATTCCTGTCCATGACGGATCTGTCATTGTTGCTTTGCGACAAGTTCAAATTTTTGTCTGTCAAAGCGCGATCCATACTTTGGGTAAGAGATCGCTCCAAATTTAAACGCTCTATGCTCAAACCGTGATCCAAATTCGATCGTTGTTCGTGCAAACTCCTCTCGTTGAGAAGTCGCTCCAAACTCCTGTCCTGTTGCATCCTTTCCTGGAGTAATCTGTCCGAATTTAAACTCAGGTTGAGTTCTAAATTTCGCTCAAAATTGATCTGATTGTTCCTGTCCGCATTGAGGGATATGTTCAAGTTTCGGTCAGGTGGTAAATTGCGATCGTAATTTCTCATATCCTGATGAAGGTTTAATCGGAGATCGACATTTCGATCGCCTAACCTGTCACCGAGCGAGCGCAAAGTATCGATGGATTTCTGAAGGTGGGAGTAGTTGGTATTGTTATCCAGCAACATCGAAGTTGGCGGATGAAAATCCAGTCCGCCAGATCTATATTCCAATCGACTCTCCATTGTTTAAATAAAATAAATCAACATTTATTAAAGCTGTTCTTCTCATACGGTCGTCTGCACACTGAATTTGGCTTGTAGTAGGTACACTGTTCAATATATTCGTGGGGTGAAGGAGCAACAAGTGATTTAAAATTTGAGCGAAATATAGAGTAAATATAGTTACTGATATTATAATAGCACCGATTTAATTGAATATGTTTTAATTCACTGAAGTCGATTTATTATTATTTTTTTTTAATAAAGAAACTCATAAAAAATGCGGTTTCAACTAGTTTATAAAATGTAAAGATTGCACTGCACTGTTTTTGTCTTTGCACACAAACTGTGTTATTAGAATGACTCGTTTGCGATTGAAAAAACGTAAACAAAAACGCATCGGGTATAAAAACAAGCGCCCTGATAGGTAGCAAAAACTATACTAACATACGAGATTAGAAAAACTAAACTCTGCGTTGTCTCTCGTTTCTCAGCATCCATATCGCGGTGTGCTTTGAAAGGCGCCAAGAGGGGGTAACCGGCAATGGTAGGGATTCGCGTTACGTAACATTATATACGAAACAAACGAACAACGCTGTGCTGGCTGGGGTTTGCCTGGCTCGCTGGACGTCGACGTCTGCCAGACAAGAGAGCGTGGCAAGTGAGAATTCCGATAGACAGGGCAGACACATACACACACCACCACCGAACTCTGCTACTCTGCTTTTTTTTCGTTAATAAGCTGGATTTTTCAAGTGCGGTCGACGTACCGTGCGCCGGCCTGACCACGCGACACGATTGTGATAAAACATTCAGTTTTTATGAACGGTATCTTTGGAGTAATAATTTATGTGTCATTGTTTTTCAATTATAGTGTCCTTTTTTCTACCGGCAATATTCCGATGCGGTATATAATTTTAAATCTATAGGTCACGTCTGAAATTGCACACTATGAAATAGAATAGAATTGTGATGTTTAAAATTGACATATGATGATAATTCAATGGTAGAATTATATACAGATCATACGTGGGTGGAGAGTTCATGTTTGACATAGTTTAAGGGCAAACTTCAAGCAATTTCTTTACATTCCAATGCACAACAAACGTTAACTCATTAATAATATTGCTAATATCTATATAGCATATCAACATTTCAAAAAATTGTATTATCCACATATAATTTAGTTTCCACTGTTTTCACTTAAATTGTAACTTATATAAAGCACTTTTCAACTGTTCAGTTTACATATGTCTGGTACTGGCTGCATCGCAGTTGAAAAGTGCTTTAGGGTGTTAGTTTACACTAAATTGTATTATATTACATTCCACAGTTATACACACAGTATTCATCACCCTCTTTCTTAAATTTGAAAATAACGTGATTATTAGCAAACTGTTTTCAGCAAAAATTATTTAAACAAAGAATTCAAGGGAATGTTGAATTTAAGTCTAACACCTTACCGATGAGAGCTTAAAATGGAATGAAATACTATACATTTTACCGGTTAACATTTCTCAATAATCCATTCATTGTATCACTTTTACAGTCAATTATTTGAAATTTCAATTTTTGTGACAGTGGAATAGTTGTTGAAGCGTATGTATGGCTTTTCTGTAACTGTTAGAAGGGTAGAAAAGTTGTTTTCTCCGTCGATGAAGGGGTTATTTCTTGTTTTCCTATATTATAACTACTATACTTGTTGTTTTCATAACTACTAAGCGAACAGATCGATTGAAAAATTGTTTGGACGTAATTCCAAAAATGCCGTCCTACTGAATACCACACATATGTAAAATACCAAAATTTAAAAAGATATTCTTCACATTTCTTTCCCTACCAACTATGGAAATATTTCAAAAACAGTCAAAATGAATTTTTTTCTGAATTATTCAATTTTTTATGTTTCAAATCAAACCGACAAAAATTTTTCTGTTGTCTCTATTTATCACCAAATGATGAACTCTTTGAATTTCTTTCTCTGAAACTTCGACCTCATTCAGCAACTTTCCAGCCGCTGAAATTATCATCATGGGGGATTTCAACGTTCACAACTCAGTTTCGCTCAAGTTCTCAAACAAGACGGATGCCACAGGACGACAGACTGAGTCCTTTGCCATTATCTATGGTCTCGAGCAGTTATTCAATGAACCAACACGGATCCCTGATAACAACTGTCATTATGCTAATACGCTTGACTTATTCCTCAATAACAATTCAGATTCCTATGGAGTAAAGGTCCATGCACCATTGGGAAACTCTGACCATTCACTCATCGCTACCACATGTCCCTATATCAATCCACGAACCAATTTGGGTTGCTCTTCGCTTGTTTTTCTCTGAGTTTCCTTGGAGAAGCGTATGTTTTGAATCTGATGACCCAAAGCAATGTGCCACAGAGATCTCGGATATTACCAGGCTAGGAATGGAAACTTACATACCCCAAACCAACAAATCACCATCATCTGGTGAACGAAATTTCAATAAAATCCGTTCTAGGGTCGTCGCTTCAAAACAAACAGCATACCGTCGTTGGCGCAGTAACTCATGTTACAGATCTTCATAATCTACAAAGCACAGATTCGACCTTTCTTGGAGTATTGTACGGAAGTAGTCATTTTCTCATGAAAATCCTGTTTTATTTTCATTTCTTTTTCGAGGTCGCTGATTATGAATCTGAGGAATAATTTGGTAAATTCAAAATGGCGGACCGAAGTAGAATCATTTTCTCATGAAAATCCTGTTTTTTTTTAGTTTTTGTCCTGGAAACGGGTACTTAGGGGTTTCCCGATTACGAATCTGAGGTCTAATTAACATAAATTATAAAAAAATATGAAGTAAAATTGTTTCGGACGTTAAAAACACGGGAGTTATAGGGTAGTAGTAGGCTATTATTTCTCTTGGGTCTTGTTAAAACCTTATTTGTAAGAAGTGAAAACAAATTTTCCAACGTCAGCAAAAATGAAGAGAAAACCAGGATTTTTATGAAAAATGACTCTACTTCCGGTCCACCATTTTGAATTTACCTGATTGAACCTCAGATTCGTAATCAGCGACTACGAAAACCCTCGAGCATATATTTTCAAGGCAAAATGTTCATTCTGAAAATTTTTATGGGAAATAGCTCGACTTCCGGTCTGCCATGTTGAATTTCCAAAATGAGACCTTGGATTTGTGATCAATGAACTCCCGAGTAGATTTTCGAGGCAAAATTGTCATTTTTAATATTTTTTTTTGGAAGCTCAATTTCGGGAGCTTTAACCGCCCCTAACTTCGTTATTTTTGCCATCTGCAAATGGGTTAAGTGTTATGAATACCCTGAGGGTCTAAGAAACCCGATGCAAAAAGAATTTTTCAAATCCGAACCACTTCCACACTTTTACACGTAACCCGGCTTATTTACTGGACTATGAATAATAACTGTCATTCGACAATGTATTACGCATTTTTAATTTTGTGTACAGTTTTATAGTATAATTATAATGAATAAGTATAATTGTTGATTGTTCAAACAGAGTAGAATCGATGATGTAACCACCACACGAATATCCGAACATCTATTTCCTATCTTCACTGATGCGAATGTACGAGAATCCTTTCTTCCTTCAGGCTTTGAAGAATGTAAAAAATATGAGTGATTATGTTAACAAAATGATTTCTGGCTAGCGACTGAAAGAAATGCATCGTAGCAAGTTGCTAAGTTATATATACCTAAATTAAGATATTATAAACGGACACTGAGTAACGTGTGGGCGTAGAATCATTATTTCTATTTTATTCACTTTACGGAATTCTCGAACATAGGTAAATGTCTAGCCTATCCATACTACATATTCTGAGGATTAGAATCAATAATCATTACTGACCAACTCTACTGTACATTAAAACCTGGCTTCGAAAATAAGCATTGCCGTCCCCATAGTTATTATTACCGGAGGACCTCAAGGATCTAGAACACAACGCGTTCCAAAACATGCTTGCAACATTTTTGATTCAAGAATTGATTCTATTTCTATAAATAATGTGACAATATAATGATTGAACTGTGTCCATGAATGCTTAGAGAGGACTCTGTACGAACCATGTAATATCAGAAAAAGGGGACATTATGTTTGGCCGGTTGCTTTAGTCAGAATACGTAATTTTCCTTTGGGGGTCTCCAGACCAAGGTCTGTATTTTGCGAACGTTAAAGTTGACGGCCATGTTACGCTAGTAATGGATTCATTTCGACCAAGATTATATGAATGGCTAGATCGTAACGGTGTTCATTAGTCCAGTCAAATTAGGCATATTTCAAAGATAAGACGAATCGCTGGTGTATTTTTCGTGTTTTTTTGGCCATAAAGCTAGGATATCTTGGAAGTATGCTTTTCCCGGGGAAAATATTGGTGCACATTTGTTCAGAATTCAATTTTCTTTCGAAATAAACTTTAAAAACTCAATTCCTTCTCCCGTGGGAGCATACTTTTTGAGTTTTCAGATGGGAGGTCTAGGTCTCGGACAGTACGCCCTAGGCCTATTCTTGGACATCGAAGGATGTGCCATGCTGCGAAGAGACACGGAATCGATCATACCTTGGTATGAACATGTCCTCGCAGAGACTGATAAATGCGCACCATAATGGGAGCATCGCATGTACACATGTCACCCGAGGGTGCTCTCAGGAAGAAGTACTCTATCTACTCCTTTGGTGCCTGGTAGTGAACAGTTTTATTGTCGATTGAGGCTGGGTTCTATGCCCAAGCCTACGCAGACGACTTGGCAGCTGTAACTCTAGGCAGACAAAGTGGTTATTGTCACGAGGAAATGGAAACTAGAACCCCTACCAGAGATTCGTTTGTTAGGAAGGACCTTGCATACATTAAAATAGTTGTTGAGGGTACGACGTATCTACTTGCTGGTCTGGGCCAGTGAGTGATGCATCCGTGCCTGTCGTTCATGGCAAAATTTGGGATTGGACTGCTGGAAGCTGCCCGTTTCTGCGACTGAAGCAGGACGCAATAACGCCTGCTGTCAGGTTCCAAACATCATACGTCCTCATAACAAAGAGGATGGACTGAGGACCACTTCCGCCAGCAGGGCTCCTGTGGTTCATCGACAAGTCCAAGACTGGCGATTCTAGCGGAGCCGGAGTTTACTCCTACACACCCAGAATGTAATTTTCAGACCGTTTTCCAAGCCGAGGTCTGTAAAATCAGGATCTGGGCCCTGGAAAACCTGAGACTATATATCTGCACTGACAGCTAATCGGCCCTGGGCCCACTTCGCGCTCATATAGTAACTTCTAGGCTAGACTTGTTTTGGAGTGCAGGGAGACACTGGCTGAATCAGCCAGAAGGAACAAATTTAAGCCAATATGGATATCCGCCCACTCGTGGCCGATGAATTGACCAAACGGGGTTCCCTAGGCACCCTCGGTCCCGAACCAACGATCGGAATCTCATTGACCACCGGGCTCCATACCCTCAGAAAACTACTGGATAGACAGTGGCTCTCGGTTTGGAGTTTGCTGAGTGCCCCCAGTATGAAGCAGGCGAAACTGCACATTGCATTGTTCTCGCCAAATGCTCGAAAATTCTCCTCTCTATACATTGAAGAGGCATAAAACTGGGGATAGAACTCCTCAAAGGACACTTTCATCTGAATAAACATCTACACTTAATGGGTATTGTTGATGACTCAGGTTGTAATAGATGCGAGAAGGCGAAGAAGACTACAACACCTGAGCGGCGAATATATACCGCATGAGGCCATAAAAGACATCCATCCAGAATTGTAGCCTTCGGCTCTGCCTCAGGCCTACTGAACTGACTCTTGTATCGAGGGGCGCACAATGGGCCCAATCAAGTGTAATGCCCTCGTTTTGATTTATATATAGATTGACAGAATTGAATAATACAGGAGTTTCAAAAAGATCTCGTCTTAGTTGAGACATGCCGTGTATACCCAGTACGGTCAATTTCACTTCATATTTACGTAAATCCATAATAATATTGAGGAAAGGTTTTTAAAATCTTCGAAAACGAGATTGATTACACTCTAAACTTTGATATATTAATTTGACTTGTTTCGATTTTACAGTTATCTTATATAGTCTTTGGAGTTTTTTCTATTAAAAAAAATGTATTTTCGAACCAACTCGATGATTTTAAAGCGAATGGCACAAACCGCAAGTCGATATATCTATCCGTCAGAAAGTTACGCGATTCAATGGTTGACGATTAAATAGTCATACTTCCGAAAATTTTATTTCCCGTTTTGGAGTTTTTTCCAAAAAAAAATATCTTTTCAAACTAACTCGATGATTTTGAAGCGAATGGTACAAACCGCAGGTCGACATCTCTTTCCGTCCGAAAGTTACGTAATTCAATGGTTGACGATTAATTAGTCATATTCCCGAAAATTTTATTTCCCGTCTTTGGAGATTTATCTATAAAAAAAAAAAATATTTTTTTTAAAGTAATTTAAAATAATATATATTTTCGAACCAACTCGATGATTTTGAAGCGAATGGCACAAACCGCAAGTCGATATATCTATCCGTCAGAAAGTTACGCGATTCAATGGTTAACGATTAAATAGTCACACTTCCGAAAATTTTACTTCCCGTCTTTGGATTTTTTTCCATAGAAAAATATCTTTTCAAACTAACTCGATGATTTTGAAGCGAATGGTACAAACCGCAGGTCGACATCTCTTTCCGTCCGAAAGTTACGTAATTCAATGGTTGACGATTAATTAGTCATATTCCCGAAAATTTTATTTCCCGTCTTTGGAGATTTATCTATAAAAAAAAAAATATTTTTTTTAAAGTAATTTAAAATAATATATATTTTCGAACCAACTCGATGATTTTGAAGCGAATGGCACAAACCGCAAGTCGATATATCTATCCGTCAGAAAGTTACGCGAATCAATGGTTGACGATTAAATAGTCACACTTCCGAAAATTTTACTTCCCGTCTTTGGATTTTTTTCCATAGAAAAATATCTTTTCAAACTAACTCGATGATTTTGAAGCGAATGGTACAAACCGCAGGTCGACATCTCTTTCCGTCCGAAAGTTACGTAATTCAATGGTTGACGATTAATTAGTCATATTCCCGAAAATTTCATTTCCCGTCTACGGAGATTTATCTATAAAAAAAAAATATTTTTTTTAAGTAATTTGAAATAATATATATTTTCGAACCAACTCGATAATTTTGAACCGAATGGCATGAACCCCAAGCCGATATCTCTTTCCGTTCGAAACTTACGCAATTCAATGGTTGACGATTAAATAGTCATAATTCCGAAAATTTTATTTTCTGTCTTTGGAGTTTTACCCATAAAAAAATTTCTGTTTTTTTAATTATCTCGATAATTTTGAAGCGAATGGCACAAACCGCAAGTCGATATCTCTTTCGGTCCGAAAGTTACGCAATTAAATGGTTGACGATCAAATAGTAATATTTCCGAAAAATTTTTTATTATTTTATATAAATAAAATATTTTTTATACATATGAAATTATAGTTAATATACCAAAGTTAAAAGTGTAATCTGGTATTCAATTATTTTCAAAACTTTCCCTTAATAATTAATACATTAATTTTAATGATTAAGATTCAAAACGAAACTTTCCAACCTTCTGTCACTGTCTGTGCCATCCTTTTCTCTCGAAGAGTTAAGGTCGTTCACTTATTTTTTCATGCTAACCCATTTTTTGCGCAATAACCTAAATAGTCTCGGACCCGAAGTGTTATCTGAAGAGTTGGCTGTTAGACTGTTAGTTGTAAATGAGCTAGTGCAAGATGTACCGTTGGGTTCTTGGAATTTTATAACATGCAGAAGAAACATAAAGGATTGACGAGATCTAAATATTAAGAACGACATGCATAACGTCCCATTTATTTGTTTTGAAAGAGCCGACAAGGTTGTTCTTCCTAGTTTTTATGAGGGGTGAAATTTGTTCAGAAGCAACTTATTGAAAGGTCCCTTTCACAAAAAACTTCCGCGTTTATAGAACTTTTAAATATTTTGTAAATATTGGGCAATTTTACTGCTCCGGACAATTTTAAAAGGATTCGGTTCATTTATTGCTTTATTGACATTTTACAATTGTTCGGAGTTATTTACATAGTTCGTTTATGAAAGAATGGATTTGACGTTAAGCTCTCAAATTATTTGAATAATATCGAAATATACAGGGTGTCTCAGATTTTAACCGGGAAAATTTAATAGACGAAAGAAAATTTGATTCTGAGCAAAAAATTCCAGATAACATATATGCAGAGACACTTAGTTTTTGAGATACAGGGTGTTGAAATTGATAAAAAAATTTCGTTTTTTGTGAATATCTCCGGAACCGTTTAGCGTACAAAAAAAAAATCTTTTGCAAGCATTTTCTACTCATGGTAAGCTATGTTCTGTGTGATACAAATTTTTTTTTTAGTCATAATTGGTGAAGAAGGGGTAGTTGGTGTTTTTCTCCCCAACTTCTACGACACTGGAAAAAGTACGGTTTTGAGACAACCATTTGAACCGGCAATGTTTTCTACACAAAAAAGGTACTCTTGGTTATGAGCTCTAAAGTTGACCGTTTTCGAGAAAAATCAACTTTTATGTTGAAAAACATGGTCAATTCTTACTAATTAAACAAAATTTATTCAAACGTTAGAACAAGTAACAAAACCACAAAATTGACCATGTTTTTCAACATAAAAGTTTATTTTTCTCGAAAACGGTCAACTTTAGAGCTTATGACCAAGAGTACCTTTTTTTGTGTAGAAAACATTGGCGGTTCAAATGGTTGTCTCAAAACTATACTTTTTCCAGTGGCGTGGAAGTTGGGGAGAAAAACACCAACTACCCCTTCAAAATCTCACCAATTATGACTAAAAAAAAATTTTTATCACACAGAACATAGCTTACTATGAGTGGAAAATGCTTGCAAAAGCTGTTTTCTGTACGATGAAGGGTTCCGGAGATATTCGCAAAAAACGAAATTTTTTTATCAATTTCAACCCTGTATCTCAAAAACTAAGCGTCTCTGCATATATGTTATTAGGAATTTTTTGCTCAAAATCAAATTTTCTATCGTCTATCAAATTTTCCCGGTTAAAATATGAGACATCCTACTTTATTTCTGAGCTAGCTGGTAAATTTGTTGTGCAAATTATCCAAATTTCTAACCCTTGATGTGTTTGAACACTTTCATTTCATCTTATTGATTGGAGCAAGTATCGTGTTCGAAAAACGAAGCTGAGCGGAAGCGCTACAATTCAAGGTTACAGTGATTATGAAATTTTCAATCTTCGGCAAGGATAAAAGCCGATTACTAACTTATATTATCCTTTCTCTCTTAGAAGTCTGGCAAGATAACAAAAATTCAAGATACTGTTTACGAAATTTAAAAAGAAAATTACATTATGTCAGGTTTCATACTGATTTAGCTGCTATGTAGTCCAGTCATTTAGGGAATTTTTCTGTCCGAATTTCCGCGAGGTCTGATTTTGGTCTATTCTTATGTTTTTTGACACGCTAAACACGATGGTGTAGATTAAATTTGGATTAACGCTGTGCTCGAAAAACTATGTCCATTTTTTGGACCCTAAAATGGCCATTATTCGATTTTTTGGGTTTTATGGAAAAATGTTTCGAACAAAAGTTGTTTGAAAAATCAATACGTAATTTTTGGTTTTAGTCCCAAGTCGATTCGAGGTTGTGGGCTCAAGATAGGGCCCATTTAGTGTATTTTTTGGCACATTGAAAAATTGAGTATATATCAAAGAGTTTTTGTTTTTTCATATTCGGTTTTGGTGGAAAGATAGTATTTTTATTCCTCTTTCATTTGATTCTTGGTATTTAGACCTATCTCATTTTTTGGCATCACACTCTGCCATTTTGAAAAATCCGTATTTTGCAGATTTCAGACGGAATACTAAATGTTATCAATCTAAAGCCAAAATTATTCGAAAGATTTCATGATTCTTCATATAATATCCAAAATTCACGAATTTTGCTTCGGACATAAGTTAAGCGCCAATTTGAAAATTTTGGACCAACGAAACATCCAAGTTTTTCTCGGAACCCAAACTCTGGGTTCTATTAGAAGTTTTGATAGTGAGTATTTTAAGTCCAAGCAGATCGATTTGAGTTGAGTAGAAATGAAGCTATCCTAATAAATGTGTTTGGGCCTCTAGAGGGCCCAATTTTGGGCCTATAGATAAAAATCTTGGATCAAATCATAGAGAAATACTTCGGCTATTTAAGTTCGGAACAGCGTACGGAGATTCGTTCACAATCTCAGGTTATAACGAATTACATCATAAAAAACTAGCACGGAATTTCATTTAGCGGCAATAGGCGAGCGTCCCCGTCGGTAACATAGATTTCGCGAGCGAATTTATAGTTTTTTCAATATTTTAAAATGCACCTGAAAGCATAATCGTTTTTTATAGGACCAGAAGCACTGAAAGCATTTATGGAAATCATCATCGGCGGGTCGGAGGAACTATCCAGCATCAGTTTTGTGCTTCTGCGGTTTGTTCATCCCAGTTTCTACAATCAGTATGATCAACAGCATTCGTGCGATACATCGTCACCTTAAAGGACCAGAAGCATTAAAAGCATTTATGGAAATTATCATCGGCGGGTCGGAGGAACTATCCAGTAACAGTTTTGTGCTTCTGCGGTTTGTTCTACCCAGTTTCTACAAACAGTATGATCAACAGCATTTGTTCGATACATCACCACCTTAAAGGACCAGATGCACTAAAAGCATTTATGGAAATCATCATCGGCGGGACTATCCAGCAACCCAAGAAGTAAATAGATACATGAGACAAGAGATTAATGCAGCATTAGAATTTGAAAATAAATTATTCAATTTTTACGTCACTGTCTATTCCAACATCATTTACTATCATCGTCTGAATTCAACACAGAGTTTGCTGATGAAGAGTGATCTAAAAGAACTCATTATTCGTTGCACTAATTACTTATTTTGAAGAAATATCATGTGTTTCAGATGGGTCTTTTATTTACTCATGAAACGCAAATTAAACTTGTCAGAACGTAACGTGTGTGTATAATTTGTAACATTTATTTTCTATACGAGCATCCTTATATTACTAGGAGAAAATTTGAATTTCATTCGTGCATTTTAATGATATTTCGGGTTTCTAATAATAATGTAATGTACAGTTCTTAGTATTGAGAGCATTACTCGAGGCACTGTTTCTGAAATAACTTCAGACTTCAGAGCTGTCTTTCGCGTTCATAAGACCTAAGACGCATATTTGATGTCCTTTAATTGCAGGCTGCAAGATTAGTTTCTACATCACTTTCATCTATTAAAATATGTAAAAATATTGAAGACAAGTTGTATCTGGCAGTTGTTAATATTTTATTTTAAGAACTACATAACACACAATTTCCTTAGTTAGCAAAACAAAGACAACATATCAATCTTTTCATATATAGTTTCATTTCCGTATCGTGTGATTATCTAAAAAGTTACATTCATTAAAATGTTAGATATGGATTCACAGTTTTACTTAAGTGCTATTAATAAACTATCACTCTTATCCATTAAAAATACTTTAAAGTACTTTCGGCTACCAAGTAGTCATCATCAGAGTAAACTAAATTATAAATCAAAATGTGCATTAAATACTATTTGGGGATAATAATGCAAACGAGTTTATACATTAGTGTTTTAGTGTGATAATTTGAGAAGCTACACTTTTTCAATTTCTTGTAATTTACAGATGAAGCACTGAAAAACTCCTCATGTCCCTTGAATTAATAGAGAGAAGATAGCAGATCAAGAATATTAGGCGAAGTTTTAGTTATCGAACGATTACTTAAAATTTTGATTCAACTCCGAAAAAAAAGCGGTTATAAAATTAGTATTTATCGGGAAATTGTAACGTTCTACAGGTTACTGAGTATCTAATGGCTTGAATAATGTTAATAACGGTTGCCGCTCAGAATTGTGGATAATTAAGCTTGGAAAGACACTGTTACCGACATCTGTGATTTTATAGCGCAAATCAATTATTTTATTGATGAGCGAAACTCGAGGAAGGTCTCGCGACACACGATGAGAGGGGAGACTAGAAAGCGGAAATTGACCGAGGTCATCTTGTGTCGGACCTTATCTGCGGTGAGTCGAATTATTTTCATTCGTTTATCTTTTATTGATTGAATATATTGAAGGATTATTATCGACAGTGAAACTGATTTGAATTTGATGACTTATTATATCTAAGCCTTGTAGTAGACGTGTATGTTACTCTGATCGATGATATTTTTCAATAATTATATGAATATCGACTGATCCGCGTGGCTATACAAGATCACTTTTTCATGCTCTGATCTACATTAGATAATCTTTTACTTATATTCTTTCTCCTGTCTTTAATCCATATCTAATTTGTCAACTTAATAGTCAGAATGTTTATATCGTTCTTCAAGGCTTGTTTAACCTAGCAATGATTCACGTGGTTATATAGTATTCCGTATCACCCTTCTTTGACATTCCTCATGATAAATTTGTACTGAATATGTCTCTTTAGGCTAGTCTTGGTGATATAACGGAATAATTATTGATCTGGGTGAACTTAAATAAAGCAGAAATTCTCATTTACTGCCTTATGGGAATAAACCTTGTGATATTGCTTGAACAGATTATTCATTTAGAAACTACGATTACAGTCTACCATATTCAGTAAACTATTATATAATTGTTCTCTTGCAGATTTCTACATTAATTCACTCATTCTTCTTAAGACTACCATTTTTTATACAATTTGTAGTAAGTATAAATTGTCATAGCTTCAAGAAGTAAACTATTATCCAAATATTCTCTTTCATATTTTGATAATTTTGAATAAACAATTTGGCAAGATAACATTACCAGTTGTGGGATTATATTGATTATTCCTGCTGATTCAGTTATTTGTCCTTCGAATTTGTGGTCAAGGTATTACTTGTATTGTCTATATTTCCTTAATCCCGTGCCGTGTTGTAGAGGGAAATTTCTGCCAGAGCACTTCCAAGTTTCAAGGAAACATTTGTTTTAGTTGGAATAACCAAATTTGCTTATGATCTCTACCCAAAATTATTTTCATCCACCAATTAACTTCTTAAACTTGAACTTTAAGTTCAAAAATCAATTTTCTTTATAAAATTAATAATTTCAATTTAATTAATCAAATTATTTACAACTCTAATTTGTTTCACTTTCAATTTCTCTAAGTATTAAACTTTGTTAATTAATAAAATAAGTCTGTTATTAATCAAACTAATTTTGTTCCAATTATAATTCCCTAGAGGATTAAAACCAAATTGTTAAGTAGAAACTTGTCTTTATTTCTCTGATATAATCATTAACATTTATTCACTTCGTAGTGCCGGAAATTCTTGATTGAGGATTCTATGTCATTTTTTTTACTAATGCAGTTGGCGGTCTGGGTAATTCGATCAATCAAGAATCTAAGGACACGTATCCCTAGTAGCCCTGAGTTCAAAATATCCTATTGAGCTAGTTGGGATCATTAGACACAAAAGGTTTCTTCAAAACCTCACAATATATCAGATTGCCCCGTCTTGTATCTATCTTCTAGCTACGAAAAACTGGAATAATAATAATATTCGAACGACCTAATTTTGTACATAATAATTGTTTATTGGAATCAAGAAGATTCCTTTTTTTTGTATTGTACATGTATACCAGCTATGTTAATATCCGAACTTACCAAATATCCAAGTTCATAATATTTCCATGGTTAACTATGAAGTAACGTGTGAGATATAGAAATGCGATACTATTATGGAAAATAAAAATTTAGCCGATATCTCACTCGCCCTAAATGAGGTTATACATTTCGTATGAGTAAAGAATTGATAGTTAGCACCCTGTGAGTTAGAAATCGTCGATAAAATCCATGGTCTGATATAGGGCGATCGGCAAGTTAAAATGCACGAGATTACTGAGGCTATGAGCATCTCAACTTAACGGGTACGGAAGAGTTTGCATACATTTTCGATTATCATAAAGCTATCTACCAAATGGGTGCCACATTTGCTCTCTGTTGACAACAAGTGCGACCATGTGACAACTTCATATGAGTTTTTGGGCCATGTTCAAACGCGATAAGAAGGACTATTTGCACCGTTTGGTCACCGTGGATGAAACATGGATCCATCACAACACACAAGAGACCAAAGAACAGTGGAAACAGTGAACTTGTCGTGGCGAATCGAAACCGAAAAAGGCCAAAGCGGGTTTATCGACCAACAAAGTCATGGCGACAGTTTTTTGGGATGCACACGGTATCGTCCATATCGATTACCTTGGCAAGGGCAAAACGATCACATGCGTATATTATTTAGAGCTGTTCGATCGATTCGGCGTCGATTGGAAGCGAAAGCGGCTGCATTTGGCAAAGAAAAAAGTGCTCTTCCTCTAAGACAACGCACCGGCGCACATGTCCGAAGTCGCAATGGCAAAATTGTATGAATAGCGCTACGAATTGGTTCGTCATCCACCATACTCTCCAGGTTTGGCCCCTGCGAGTTTTATCTATTTCAAAACTTAAAGAAATGGCTCGGCGGAAAGAGATTTGGCTCTAACGATGAGGTCATCACTGGAACAAACTCTTATTTTGAATTGCCGAAATTGTATTATTTGGAAGGGATCGAAAAATCAGAAAAACGTTGGAAAAAGTGTATCGCGCTACAAGGAGATTATGTTGAGAATTAAAATAAGTTTTGTATAAATAAATCATTTCTTGTTTCATTTTTAAGGTACTTTCCACCTTCCCCCCCGTATATTCAGGTAAAGAGTTTCTTGGGATGTCTCAATTGAGTAATGCGACCGGACAAAACTGTATCCGCCCGTCTCAGGTTGATTATAATCCCAAATGGCAATATTTCCATGTTTATTTTCTTTGTAGGATAAAAGTAATATTAATAAATTTAGAATAAAATACGAATTATTTTAATAAGTTCAAACGACCTACTTTCATGTTATACTTATTTGTACATTTTTGTTTATCATTTGTAGTTTCTATAATAGTAATGGTACTGCTTTGTACTTATAAGTGTTTGCATCAATATTATTCCGTTGATGTCCTCTAATTGAGACGTAGGATCTAGTACTTTCTGAGCTCATCTGATATTTAGATCAGTTTTGCCAATTGTAAAATCCGATAGTTGAAAGTCGCGTCCTTTAGTAACCTTTCAATCTGATCGAATCGTTTCATTCGACAAAGTAAAAGATTACTCGAGTAATAAAATCTCAACGAGCATAATTTATATCTCGTTAGTCAAGCACTCAGATGCTTCATGTGAAGCAATTAAGCCGTTACATATTATTAAAGTAAATAGAAAAAACCAAACGCCTCACAGATTCACTCACTATATTATCAACAGCATACCAATCAGCTTCTTTCCATCTCTCGGAAGAACAACGCAAAAATCTATCTCCACGGCAGATTAAGTGAATAGAATTCGATGAAATAATACGGTTTTATTATTTTTAATACGACTTTAGCGTGATGTCCATCGCCGAGTTGAAGTTTCTAAGAACAGTGTTCTTCAAAGTTTTATAATTATAGTTTTAGTACAAAAATAACAAGATCCTAACACAAATAATACTAATAATATACAGTCATGCGATTTACAAGAATACCCGGAATATTTATATTTTCTTAGTTTCATCTGAGTAAATAATGATGTTATGTTGAAACTGCAACATACTTTCAGTAGTTTTAGAGCGATATATCGTATCGAGTTTATTAATAATGATTCTTGACCCATATTCTTATTATTTTTGTTTCACGTACGTTTTGGTCTCAAGACCATCATCAGAAGACGTATCAACCTCTAAAACGGGATTTCTTAAAACTAATTGTATCATCACAAAGGGTCCTTATCGTACCAATTTCAACTATAAATGTCCACGTCACCCAAACAAGCACGAGTAATCGAAATTGTAACACATTAATGTTTTAAGTACATGAATATGTATCAAGAAGCCACTGCATAGCATTTTTCTTATAATATACGAAGCCAATGTCAAACAATGTTTGTATACGACTGAAACCAATACATGTAACGCTCAAGTATCTACTTTCGAACCAGATATTAAAGATTTATGAGGTAATAGAGAAAGGTTCAGACCTTATTAGAGATATTGCTATGTGATCTAAAATCTACCTAAAATATACTTTCAATATTATAAAGACGCATGTAGGAATTTGCAAGGGTTTTAATTGATTAAATTAGTATAAATCTGACTTTATTACTGAATATCTGTTCTATGATTTACAGACTTAGAGTCACGTTTTATGTGAATCATCTCCAGAATAGATCTTTTATAATAATTGGTTTCTTTACTTAAATTATTAACATTTTCGTAATCGAATTGATGGTTATAGTCAAAACAGTGAAATTTTTTTTTAGTTTCTTGTACTATACGTATGGCCATACATTTTTTTTCTAAATATTATTTAGAGATTCCTGTATAAGTTCCATCGGAATCTAAGCAATTTAATTTGTATACTGTGTTTGCTTGTTTATCTTTACGTATTAAAGGTTTTAGATTTGGAAAATATTTCCCAACACAGTTAGTAGGTTTATGCGTAACATAGTAGTTTTCTCCGGAATGTATGGTTATGTGATAAACTTATCTGTATTACCATTTATGCTATTTATATATGACGTTTCGTTAAAGATTTTGTTTATTCTTTCTTTGATGATGGGATTGAAAAATGTTTTTGGGTACCCATTCATTTCCAGTGTATTACGAACAATTTTTAAATTTTTGGGACGGTCCTCTGGGTGGGACGATTGAACAGCGCGGTCTGTAAGGCTGTTTATAACACTTTAAAAACAACTTGTTGGTGCAACGGTATTGAAGTGAAGATAACGTTGAGGCCAATTTCTTTAGCAAACGAAGAAGTTTTTATTTTTCCATCTGCATCATGCCTAATGTTCATATCTAGGAAATTCAAGTTTTTGTTCAATTCTATTCCACTTGTAAATTGAAGTTTACAGTGGAAATTGTTAAATTTATTAATTAGGAACTGAATTTTATCATTGGGAACACATTGAGCAATCATCTACGGGTTAAAAATTCAATGAATTTAATACATATTCTTCTAGGCATTCCGTAACTAGGTTAGCAATAGTAGCTGAAATAGGATATCACATTGCTGTGGAGAATATTTGCCCAAAATATTGCTCACCGTATTGAAAATAAGTACATTATATACAAAACTTTACTCATTTGTAAATTTAGATTGATTTAGAGGGATGTGGTTTTTAATCTCTGCTCAACGTTTTTTGATGATAATCAATGCCAAAACGACTGGTACATTTGTAAATAATGAAACAACGTCCAAGGAAATTGATAGATGGATTGATTTTTTATAAATTCATTAAAAAGCCATGAGTGTTTCACATAAAATTTTTGTTTTTCTATTATATTGTTGATAGATTGTGATAAATTATAGATAGGCACTCCAATATTACTTACAATGGGTCTTAAAGGTATATCACTTTCATATAGTTTCGGAAGACCATAGACAGAAGGTGCTTGCCCACCAATCCATTAGGAATTATCTTATTTTTGTACCATTTATTTATTAATTTATTCATGTCATTTTGTACTGATAATGTTGGGTCAGAATTTAATTTTCTGTAAGCTGTTTCATCATTTAATAGATTTCCCATTTTGTTTTTTTTGTTTTTGTAGTCATTTCTATGCATTATGACGGTTTTATTACACTTATCCGCGTTCAAAACTAATATTTGAGGGTTAGCATCTAAGAAATCTTTTGTCTTTTTTGTGTGATAGTTAAAACGATTTTTTGCTATGCCTATTTCTGCTTTCTGTTTTTTTATTTGTCAATAATAATAAGCATATCTATTATGTGCTCTATTACCCGAGAATTTATATATAATTGAGTTTATTGCAATTTGGAAGTTCACAGTTCTTTCAAAACATACAATGAGAGAGATTGAAATGTTATTGTATACTATATTAATCAGTCAAACGTATGCACTCTAGTAGTAATTGATACCTTCAAAATAATCTTTATATACGGTAACGTTTCAATTTATTTCACTGTATCTAATGAAAATAACTGTAAAGCTTAAAACTGTAGTCATAAAATTAATAATGTAGTGATATTTAAAAAATAATTGTGTTTTATTAGTTCATGAAGGAATATCTTAAACTAATAAACTTAATTCGATATATTGAGGGTGTCTTTATTCGATCAGAAAGAAGTAATGAGCCATACAGATTTATGTTTACATTTCTAAAATGATAAGTTAAAAAACTGTACATATGGAACATTATGGCACGAGCCGAACCACAAGGTAAAAAACAAATAAAAACGGTCGCAAAAAATACGTTAAAATTCTATTTTGTCACCCTAAAATCTAACGGCAAAAACTCATTCAACAAAATATTATACAAACGGAAAAAAGTCCCTTTTTTGACCCCTGGTCATTATGAGAGACCTAGAATGTGACAAGGACGCTATTCGCAAGTCACGAACACCACCTATTTAAAATCGAATAAAACACATTCTAAGCCTCAATCCCCCTTCATTTTTTCTAATTCAAATTGATCCTATTCATAAATCTGACCATACGACCAGTGGACCAGACAAAGTACGTAGCGTTTTTCTCAGGTCGTGTTGACAACCGACGGCGGTCCGTTGTATTCAAATAGGGGTGAAGACGTACCGGTTTTAGTTTACAGCATTTACAAGTCGTACGTGGTACGGATATACAGTAACAGGTAACCGAAATGTAATTATGAAATGCCCAGATCTAGAAATGATTTGCATTTACTCGTGAGAAAAATAGCAGGCTGCGTTTGATTGTCAACTGTTTAATATGCACCTAGACGTACTACGATCGTTAGTAATATGCAAAATGTGCGAGATTAGTTCAATCGGTCATGAAGAAGTGACTGTGTAGGTCTGTTTTTAGAATTTCGAAGGTATTAAAATAAAAAAGCGATTAGGAAGGTCGGTAGCTTCCATCGTCCGTGGTAATTTTTTTAGACATGTAATTTGTCACATTAGTTTTGTACATGAGAAAATAATGTGACAAGTACAAATGTAAAGGGTATGTAAGAGAAACTGATCAATTTTAAATTTGAAAAGAATTCAAGAAGGTTTCTAAGCCTAATATTATGTAATTACTCATTTTTTTTCACCATAAGGCATTGTGTTGAATCTATTCATACAATTAACGAAAAATGTCTGTTAGAAAATGTGACTGTCTTCCTTACATCCAATATTAATTTTTGTTCGCTGCATAGAATAAGCTGTTAACAATATTTCTTTATTGCACTGTTGTAGTACATCTATTTATAAGAAACTAATATTATTTTGAACTCAGGAATTTATTTAAATTTCAACAAAATTGATTCACCTTTAGTAGCTTACTGATTTAAGATATGTCGGCAACAATATATTCATTCAATAATTATGATATTTGTTGGGTTAACTAAGTAAATTTGATTCCAGTTTATTGAAAATTTCACTGCTCTTAAGTGTGAAAACCAATATATTTTAGCATGAAAAGAAGTTTTGTCTAACTTTGATTTGATGATTATTGTTTTTGCAAATTGATTTTTTGTGGAGACGATTGCGTCAACATCTACTAAAAAATCCAGGTCTGTATTCAAATAAAAAGTTGATGTGGTTATCTAAATCAAATGTTGTATGTAAAAAATGGAATATTTCTTCTTGAAGAGCATAAAAAAGACTCTCAAGAATGTGTTCTTTGTCCCTCAACATAATCAGTAATAAAGCCGTGAAAATTAAAACGGAAATTGATTTTTTGTGGAGACGATTGTGTCAAAATCTACTAAAAAATGAAATGTTGTATGTAAAACATAGAATAGTTTTTTTTGAAGAGCATAAAAAAGAGTCTCAAGAATGTGTTCTTTGTTCCTCAACATAATCAGTAATAAAGCCGTAAAAATTAAAACGAAAACAGATTTTTTATGGAGACGAATGTGTCAAAATCTACTAAAAAATGAAATGTTGTAAGTATGTAAAAAATGGAATAAATTTTTTTCAAGAGCATAAAAAAGAGTCTCAAGAATGTGTTCTTGGTTCTTCAACATAATCAGTAATAAAGCCGTAAAAATTAAAACGGAAATCGATTTTTTGTGGAGACGAATGTGTCAAAATCTACTTAAAAACGAAATAAAAAATTCAGGTCCTTGTTCAAATAAAACGCTGATGTGGGTATCTAAAAAATGAAATGTTATATGTACAAAACATAATTTTCTTTTTCGAAGAGCCATAAAAAAGCATCAAAATTTCTTAAACATAATCAGTAATAAAGTCGTAAAAACATAAAAATGAAAATTGATTTTTTGTTTTTTTCAACAAATTATTCAGCATTAAAATGCGCAACCTTGTCTCTGTCCAACCAACTCTCCATGCCTTATAGTTACGTAGGAACTAATGCTAATGAATTGAATATGTAACAACCTGTATATAATAAGACAATAAGGGTCTAAGTATCGATCCTTGTAGGACACATATGTTGTTAATTAATAATAAATTTTCGATACAATGACATAGAATAATTCGTCTTCCCACGTCTTTATCTGTTTCTAATCATTAGTAATATGTGATTATAGATAAGATGGAATACGGTGCTATACCCATATGAAATAAATATATATTGAATAAAATATAAATATCTATACACACACCATGAATGAGAATGAAATGATAATACCGAGATTTCCACAGCGCTAAGACAGAACATAACAAAATAACTTTGATGTGAGACCCAGGACACAGTGACATCGAGGACAACGATAAAGTTGATGAATTACTCAGAAAAGGCCCACCAACCCCTCATACTTCCCCATAATCTGTACTGGGAGTGATAAGACCCGCTGTCCAAGGATGATCAGCATCGTGGTAATCTAGCGATGGATTAATAACTGTCCTCAAAGTCGAATCCAACCATCAGCCATCAGCCAGATACTTCGTTCAATGCATTGCAAAAATACTATCAGTTTGACAGGCAAGTAGTGGAAAATATCGTTGTATGATTGCTGCATAAGTAGGTATTTTTTGAGATCGTAAAAATTTTTATCAAACGCTCAATTAATTTTATTACAGCTATAAAAGCAAACTAAATGCAATATTCAAATTATAATAAGACCATGATAGCATCTTACAATTTACCAGAAAATAATTTATTCTTATCATATATTATGATAAGTAAGTTCTTAAGTTTATTTCAATTGAACAGCCTAATACCTATGCGTTAGGTGAAGAGGTTTATGTTCCTCTATATACGGAGATGGGACCACCATATTATGATTCTCTCATTAACTGTCGTTTCAATATTTCATTTTCAAAGTACTGATATGGTAAATTTTGGAATAGACACTCCCATTGTTTCGATGTTATTTAATTAAATAGTTATCCTGGTTATCATGAATTGTATTGGATGTAAAACTTCGAATTTGAGTTTTCAACGCATTCATATTACGCCTGTGTGTGAACATGATTTAAGAAAAACTATGAATGGCATAATTACCTATAAGTTGTCGAATATAAAGAATTTTGAAGATATCCGCACCCAATATTGGAGTATTAAATACTTGCTTGTAAGTTGTAAGCCATTTAAATCATACCGGAGTAATAAATGTTTTTTCAAAACATATTTACCGGCTGAAGGTGTTAATAAATCTTCAGCGGTTCGTCCTGAATTAACATCAAAGAATCCCACAAAGCTTCCACGTCAGCTAAGGTATAAACTTACAACTGATACATGCGATTTACGATTACTGGTCACGGTTTCGCCATCTTTAATGAAACGAAGGAAGATTTTGGAAAATCTTCGTCAATTTTGTTCCGTATAGTTTTTGATGTGCTTGCTTGATATCAACATCTATCTCTAAAAATAACGTAAATACGAGGGTGGTTCAAATATGATCGAGACAAATGCTGTAGATGGCGCGCATGTATGTTTTGAAGGTTCTGGCTTGAGTATGTGATTGCTGGGTCCCCTACGAACAGTGTGGCATAGTTTTCGTGGGGAGCGCATGTTTCACGCGCGTGCTACGACCATGAGTGAACGTCAAGTGCCGACTGCCGTTGCGCAACGTATTGTCATTCGTTTTTTAGTGTGGGAACACACCTTCAATATCGCAAAGTAACGGCGCGATGGGTTCCTAAACTGTTGAACTTCGAGCAAAAATTCACGCGGTGGGAGGTTTGTCGTCGCTTGCTGACGCGATACGAGGCGGAGGGGGACGGTTTTTTAACGCGAATCTTCACTACCGATGAGACATGGGTACACTATTACACTCCCGAAAGCAAGGTATCGTCTAAAGAGTGGAGGAAGAAGGAGGAAGGGGCGCCAGTCAAAGCGAAGACAACCAGGTCCGCGGGTAAGGTTATGTGTACTGTGTTCTGGGACCGGCGGGGCGTGCTGTACGTCGATTTCCTGCGCACCCAACGTACCATCAATGCTGCATACTACTCTAACCTTCTGAAAACACACGTGAAACCCGCTTATCGCTCGAAACGGAGGAGCATTCCAGCACGAAGTGCGATTCTTCTCCAGGATAACGCGCGCCCTCATACCGCACGTCTCACGCTCGATACAATATGGGAATTGGGGTGGGAGGTACTGCAACACCCCCCCTACAGTCCAGATTTATCACCCTGCGACTACCACGTGTTTGGACCACTGAAAGAAGCCCTCGGAGGTCAAAGATTCAACACCGACGACGAGGTAGAGGAGATCGTGCGCACGTGGCTGTTCGAGTTGCCCGAGGAATTCTTCGATACCGGCATCAAAAAACTTCCGGAAAGGTGGACAAAATGCGTAGCTAGTGAGGGGGAATACCTAGAAAAACTGTAAATTTTTGTAAATTTTTTCGATAATAAATAAACTTGTCAGAGTATTTGTCTCGATCATATTTGAACCACCCTCGTATATTATGTAAATATCGCGTTTTCTGATTAAACTGACTACTCCTTTGGAGTGACTTCGCCTCGTCTCAGTCGATCACTTACTGTGTTGACATGTGTACGCTTTTGTTAAGAATTCTTCTCTGCAGTGGATTCTTGATAATTTTACTATAGCATTGAGGATTACAATTTCGTTTAATCGTGTTCCTTTCGTTTCGGCGACGTGGGCATTTTAATTGAAATTGGTGCGATTTGGACGCTTTGTGTAATACAATTAGTTTTAAGTAATCAAAATTTTTTAGACATAATAAGTCTTCTGATGATGGTCGTGAGACCGAAACGTACGTAAAGACAAAAAATTTTAAAACAGAGTGTTAATGTGACCTATTTCCCGAGAATTTTTATATATAATTCATACTGGGTCAAGAATCTTTATATTACTAGTTGTAATGACAATTAAAGGTTACATATGTCTTTGTTAATCGCTGCATCGCTTTAGATAAGTTAGAATTTGAGTGGAAAAGGGTGTTAGCGTAAATTAAGCTATATTAGGTACATCAGATTCAGCAGTGGTACCTCACATATTATTTAACAACTTCTATTCGAATAACTTACGTAATGATTGCGTACAGTTTTTCTGGTTTCCGTGATGTGGGTATATCACATTGACCACTGAAACTTCTACTACTCTCTTAGTATACAGATTGAGTCAAATAGCGGGTATTTATTGCCAGTTAGTAAGTGAGATAAAGAATCGACGCAGATGAGAATAGCATGTATCCCCAATCTGAAACAAAATGGGCGTGACTTATAAGGCGCATGTCAGTACCCCTTAACTAACGACGTAGACCAGTATTTTTAATAGTCAAAGTTGTTATTCCTAAATAAAAAATACGATGCGTCTACCTCTCTCACATACTCTCATAATAATCCTATACACCGCTCGATCTGACTCAATCGGTATATCTGAAATGAACTGCAAAGGTCGAATTCAACAATTTGACAAGAGCAGTGAACAAAGTGATTGTGTCTTATTAGTTTTTGATGTGATAACATAGTTTTTCAATTGATACCAATAAAATAACATAGTTATCGAAGAACAGAAGTGGTAAATAAAATTTATGTACTGAAGAATGGAGTTGAAACGTTATTTCGAAATTCGAGTTAAGGGCGATACATGTTGTAGACCCCTAGTGGAATGAGATGGATGGCATAACATTTTTATTTTGAACGAACACGTTCCGCATCCAAAGTTATTATGAAATATTAATAACCTTTATTTCAAAGTAATCATCATAAATTCGTTATATGTTATAATAATATCTGTGACTGTTTTATGCCCGATAATTGATATCGTACGATGGTTATTATTTATGAAATACATCAATAAACGTAATTAAACTATGTATTTACACGTTGCGTTATAAATATGGATACACCTATGTTCCAACGTCCTTTCGTTGGTGTTTAATTTTGTAAATTATATGAATATTTATTTATTCACAAATTATTTTTGTTTGTGCTAACCGGCAAGAGCAGTGTATATAAATGTAATTATATAGCTTTATAAACATTTATTAGTTCGAATATGTTGCTCTCCTTGAATGTCTATCATCTATGTATAGGAAATCATGTGAATGTTTTATTGCGAGGAATAAATGTTACTTATTTCGGGTAATTAGTCATTTTCATTGTTAAGCCATTAAACCTTCCCATATTTAAAACAATTTTGATCAGACAATTATGAATATAATATATATATACAAGGTGTTCCATCTCAGACGAGCCACCCCGTATATTCCTTATCCCATAGTGAGTAGAAAAATCTCCCGAAACACGTCGAATGATTTTGTTTGGTGCACATCTTTTGACGTATATTTGAGGCTTGAACGAGCAACCCCCTTATAGGGGGCGCTTCAACCCCACAAAATTGAATAGGGGGAGGGGTTGAGTGATACGTCATTTGAAAGGTCTTGGAAGCCTCTTCACAGTGTATGAAAAATGTAGATTTGATGAACCGTTTTTGCCAAAAATTAATTTTGTTGCTCGAATGCGCCACCTTGAATATTTTGGTTATTTGTACAATGTACAAGCTCATTTTTATTAAGCCTTTTTTACAAACTTAAGCAATCTTCAAAAAATGACATTCGTAAAAAAATTGAATTGTGTTGTCATGCTTACAATGAAAAAAATTTAATCTGCGTGTTCAAATCAAATGTTCAAATTGTCCTCCATTGACTTCCATACAATAATACAATCTTGACTGAAAACCGTCTCTAACATGGTTCAGCATAATTGGAGTTATTTGACGACAGTCATTTACAATTCGTTGGCGTAGTTCGTCCAAATTTTCAGGCTGAGTCACAAAAATCTTGGACTTAAGATGTCTCCACAAGAAGAAGTCCAGAGGGTTGAGGTCAGGAGATCGGGCAGGCCACTCCATAGGACCTCTTCTTCCAATCCAACGACCGGGGTATTGCAAATTGAGGTATTAGCGAACTGGTGCGGCGTAGTGAGGAGGAGCTCCGCCTTGTTGGGAATGCAATTGTTGTTCAAGTAGTAGAGGATCGTTTTCTAATTGTTCAGTTATCAACGGATCAATCGAATTTTCCAATATTTCAAGATAAATTTCGCCATTTAAATGACCAGGAATAAACAGAGGTCCAATTAGGTGGTCTCCCAAAATTCCTACCCAAACGTTTAGCTATTCCCGATGTTGAGTGTGAGCTTCTCGAAATACATGAGGATTTGTATCGCTCCAAATTCTACAGTTATGCCGGTTAACCTCTCCATTGAATAAAAAAGTGCATTCGTCAGAAAGGCAAACGTTGTACAAGAAATTTGGGTTCAGAACCGTTTTAATTTTCCTGCTTTTATCTATATTTTCTAGACTAGTCGCCGAGTACGCGCCTTGAGCGAGCATACGCATGCTAGTTCGCTAGTTCAATTACTATTGTGTACTAACTGTACTTTATTGTTACAACCGCGACACTTGACAACACCTGGTGATCACACGCGGAAATATGTAGTGATAGTACCCTTTATTGCTA
Source organism: Endomychus coccineus (assembly GCA_958510875.1). NCBI lineage: Eukaryota > Metazoa > Arthropoda > Insecta > Coleoptera > Endomychidae > Endomychus > Endomychus coccineus. The sequence continues at coordinate 51,517,159 of OY294070.1, read as the reverse complement.
ACAGATAGCGCTATTAGTACTTTCGAAAGCGCAGTAACAATTAAATATTCGCGAATAAGTTCTGGTGTATACCACTCACTTCCAGGTGGCAGTAATTGGAGTATAAAAATGCTAGCGGCGCTAACGCGAGTCAGTCCGCCTAGGGAAGGCGAAGAAAGCGAAAGTGTCTGTTCTGAAATAAAGTAGCGCGTAACTCCTTAAAACGTGTTTGTGCGTTGTTAAAACACATGTTATTAACAGTATTTTGATTTGATTTGTTGTTTCTGTGTGTGATTTACCAGTATGGACATTCAAAAGTCACTGGAACTTTCAATATTTCGTAATTGAGTCCAGTAAAAAGGCACTATGTTTGATTTGCAATGAAACTATAACCGTTTTCAAAGAATATAACATTAAACGTCATTATGAAACGAAACGTTATCAAAACTACTCAAAATATACAGGAAGTACGGACTAAAAAATTTGAAGTTTTGAAGAGCGGATTGAAATCGCAATAATCTTTGCTTACGAAACTCTCAACACTGAACAAGAGGCTGCACCTCGTGCCAGCGTGTGGCTCTTGAAATTGCGAAACGTGAGATACCATTTACCGATGGAGAAATGATCAAAGGATGCGTAATTGCAATAGCCGAAGAAATGTACCCCGGAAGATAAATTTATTTGAAATTCTCAGTTTGTCAGCAAACATCCTGGCTCGGAGGGTAGAAGCCATCGCAGAAAATATATCATCTCAACTGTCTGACAAAAATGGACATCTTAAGCAGTTTTCTCTGGCCTTGGATGAGTCAACGGATTTGTCACATACTGATCAGGTGTTGATCTTTATTCGAGTAGGTAAAAGGTATGAAGTGTATGGAGAACTTCTTAATATTGATAGTATCTACGGCACGACTACTGGGGGAGATATTTTTTAAGGCAGTTGAAAATACCATTAATAAAAAGAACCTTCGATGGAATAATTTGAAATCTATACTACTGATGGAGGCAAAAACATGTGTGGTAAAGATGAAGGAGAAGTTGCTCTTGTGTCAAAGGCTGTAGAAAATGATGTTGGTTCAAAACCATAGTATCATTAGTCTTACATTGTATCATCAACAGTCCTTGCGCGGGAAATTTTCGTCTGAAGTTCTAAAACCGGTCATATCAGTTGACTGAATGATCGACAATTCCGCGAATTCATTGAAGAGATTGGAGAAAATGACTTACCATTTCATATCGCCGTACGCTGGCTTAGTTGCGGAAAAGTCCTTCGGCGCTTTTTTGAACTTCGAGCAGTGATCGAAATTTTTTTGAGTGATGAGTGTGGCCCTTTACCGAATTACAAAATAGCGAATGGCTGTGGCATTCTATGTCGATTTGACAAAACATATGAACGAACTGAATTTGAAACTGCAAGTAGAAAACCAGCTCACCCCTGATTTATACACTAATATCAAAACGTTCCGGCAGAAAATAATACTGTTTCAATCACAAATACGTAAAAAATGTTTCACATATTTCAAAACATGTAAAATATTCGGCCACACTACTGAGACTGAGTATCCCGTCGATTTTGCAATCGAAGCTTGAGTGCTTTGAAGATAAATTTTTACACTCGTTTCAAAGACATTGATGTCATTGCGAATGAAATTAAGATTGACATTGAAACCATAACCCCGGAACCTCAAATGGAAATTATTGATTTACAATGCAGTGCTATAATTAAGAACAAATATTAAAACTCATCTTTGTTGTCTTCCACTGGTACAATTTGATTATTTGCATAAATTTGCTCGTGAGATGTTTTCTGTTTTTGGTACTACTTACTTGGATATAACGTTATCCAAAATGAAGAAGAATGTTTACAGATCTAAGTTAACCGATGAGGATCTTAAATCTCTTTTAATAATTTTTACAAATAAGATTCAAATTATTTTCAGTGGAAAATAACAATTACATAAATCTCATTAGTATTTTATATGTTATAATGTTTATAATGTTAGTGGAATTCATTTCAATTATTTGTTAGTTATTATGCTTAAGTTAAATTTTCTGCGTATTATACTAGTCATTAAGCTTTACCTAGCAAGTAAATGGAACCGAGTTATTATCATTCTGTGTCTTTTTATTCAACATATCACAACAACAATAACAAGAATAAGCCATTAGCTCTAGCGGGCCGGATTGCTGACAATGGCGGGTCGGATTTGGCCCGCGGGCCGTAGTTTGGAGACCCCTGATTCAGCACATTGGCGAGGCAACTGTATTGTTCATTGTCCTGTTTAACATAAATGGACAGTTCTGATGAAGAACCAAATAAAAAAACATGAACAAATGAATGTCATAATTTGTACAATTTATTGACATATAAGTACTCGTAGTAATTCGACGCTGTCCGTCCTGAAACCTCATGTCTCGTATATCACACAACTGTTTTATTGCGATATTAGTAAGCTCGTGCTTTATTAATACTTCCCTCTGGAATTTCCTCCAGTGATGCGATATCCCTGTTGATGTTGATGAGCTTTCGGAGAAGGTTAGTAAGTTGTATTCTCTCTGCGGCCGCTAACTAATCTTTAGGAACCGTTACTCGTTCATATAATAATAAAAAGACCAATGAGAGGGAAACCTATAATGTTCGAAGATCATCGTGAGCGCCAGCGGTGGGATGTTAGGAGAGGAGATAGGCATTCGAATTTTTCTGGAAGGTTTGGAGGTTATAGTTCTAGGGAAAGACCTCTCTAGGTAAAGAGTTCCACATTTTCGCTGTTCGATAGAAAAATGAAGTCTGGAGAACCAAAATTTTGTTTATTAACGATATTTTATAATTATAAGTCATAGTAGATGATATCTTAGCCCGTGTAGAACCTTGATCGAACTATTCCTAGATTTTGTAAGACACCATTTAAATCCTGCCTCAAACGCTAAAAGTTTTGCTGCTGGATAGGCCGGTCAACGAAGTTGAAATTGACCAAAATGTCTTAATTAAATGAATTTCGATGAAACCTTGTGCAAAGGGTTAGTAATGACGTCAATAGGAAAGTTAAAAAAAATGCGGATAGATCGGAAGTGGTAAAAAACTGCCCTTTTATCGCACAAACCGTAACATATAGAATTTGGGTAAAAATAAAAAAAGTAGTGCCTTACCTTTTTTTGGTTCAAAATTAGATGTTTATACCCTTGCAAATATTTCTGAAAAATTAATATTTTCCAAGATCTATGACGACTCCTGAAAGTGGGAGAGGGGTAGAGTAAGAGGTAGAGGAAAAACTTGAAAAAATGCAGGTGAAGGTGTGATCGAAACATATTTTTCTCAAGTGCATTTTGTCACCAGTTTTTCTGGAAAAACATGCAAAACTACCCATTGATGTGACACTGCAGCGCTTCTAAATGATTGCATTGGAAAAATAGAAAAAAATCAGACGTATACATTGAGGCCTTCTAGTTTTTGTTCCTTGAAATTTTTTCTTTACAAACTTATTTTATATGCTTTTTATTTTCGTCTTTACGTACGTTTCGGTATCATCAGAAGACAATTGTATCAAGCATAAAGCGTCCTTATCGCACTAATTTACATTAAAAAAATCCACGTCTCCGAAACGAACAGAAACGCGAGTTATTGAAATTGTAACACATTAGCATCAACCAAACACTGAAACATGGGGTTTCCCACTTTCGCATCATCTTTGTCGAGGTGATGGTGTTTCATCGTGCGATTAGGAAAACATCTACCAGCTATGGTTATCCTTTTAGTAGCATTTTCCGACAGGCTGGAAATACCAGGGGGAAATTCTTAGTCTGTCCCTATACGGATCTGTGAGGGTATGTCTACCTATTTGTATTTGTATCACACAATAACTTGACAACGACTAAAGTTATGAAGTTTCTAACACAATCTAAGAAAAAGAAACAGCGCGGGTTATTTTTCAGCAAAATTGGACTAGCAGGGTGTTTGATGTGGAAACTTGGGGTATATTTTTCCCAAGCTTTTTTATTTTAATATGATCTATTATTTTGTATTGAAGACATAATATTTGACGGATTATAATATTGTTACATGGAGTACATCAATTCCGAGTTTTTTAGTAAATAAAACAATCAAATGCAGGTTTCTTCCGGTAGTATTTTTTTCGCTGTTTATAACATGTAGGTATATTTTGAGCAAACTATTTCCATTTCTCCGCAGAATTTAATTGTTTATTGTTTTCTAATATTTCATGTGTATTTTTTTATGAATATTGATTTGGAGATTTCATTGTAAAATAATTCTTTTCACTTCAGTCCTGAATTATTAATATTTTGATATTAATTTGTAGACTGTTATACAGTTTTCAAGCAGTGTAATAACAACCCTTTGCGCACAAATTTGAATTGTGTTTTGGTAGTATATTTCTTCTAGATTTAGTAGTAAAGGGGTATATATGATGCACATTTTCGGCAATGAACATATTAAAATTATTAATCATAAAAATATATAGGTACATCATAAACGGTGAGTATAAGTAACTTAGTGAAAACGTTCATACAACTGTCATATCGTTTTAATCCTACTGTTTCAGATAATTATTAAAATTATAAATACTCTCAAGATTCAGATTCCATTTAGGACCTCAAAACATTATTCACAATTTCATTATAGGGTGAAACTTAAAGGACTTTAGGGCAATCACTTATAACTATGGTTGCATTTCTCACCTCTACAGAGGAATATATGGTTAAATTGAATTGAGTCGTTCTAAATACAACACTGTGCTTATAGATATTCAGTTTATAGTTATCCATGCCTCAACCTTGGATGATAAAAGTCATTCAATATGCTGGATACATCAGCACTGGAGTATGCGATCAAAAAGAGTATTTTCAACGGAGGAAGTGATATATTTGACAAAATAGGAAAATTGTTGGTCCCAGGATTGAATCTCGAGGTATTCCATGTTCAAACACCTTTATGGGGCATGCTTTTTCCCCTTTATCAAATGACATTACAGTTTGATTCCTACCTACTTAGTAAGATTTTAACCATCTTATGCCATATCGATCTAGATTGGCTGACAGAATTGAATCATCAAAGGCCATGGACAAGTCGGCAAATAGCTCAGAGGCTATCAATCTGTCATCCAGGGCTTAAGGTAGCTAGAACATTGAATAACTGTTTGTGGAAACCATGTTGATTTGTAGAAAAAAGATTTTATTTTATTGATAACTCCTAGCTTTGAGAATGAGGTGGTGAAAAATTTGGCATATTTCTGAATTAATTGTTACAAGTTTTGTGTAAATTTGAGTTTAATTCTCCAACTTCCGAAAGTTAAAATGATTACACTACGTAAGCGCCGAAACCATACAGATATATAAAAGATTTTTAGATTGAAAAAAGAAATGACTTTCGTATTCATGAGAATCTTGAACTTTAGAGAGGCAAGAAAGGATGGTAATTGGTCGATAGTTATGTCACCCTTGAACAAAGGAATCACGGTTAAAAAAATATCAAATATGATGAAAGTGAATATTTTTTATGTACAACCGGGAATGATACTATTGCAATACCTATATTGATAATTGTTGGAGATACAAATCAACGGATGATTAAAATAGACATGAATCTTCTTCTAAATTCTTATGACCAAATTTCGTAGCATTGAATGAAGGAAGGTAGGTATTCACCTTATATCCCGCATCGAATGGATAATCGTTCATTTGGTAGAGTGAAGCATGTTGTCTTGTCTTGGCGAATTTGAATAATCAACATCGAAACCTATTTCTCTCTGTTTAGACAACTACATTATAATTTAACCACTCCTTAATAGAATTATTCGTTATATATTATTAACCTTGAATGTACGTTCGTCTGGTTGAATGACATTCCGAATCAATATTACTTCGACCCGTTGGATCTTCCGCCTGATAGATAATACAAATTTAAATACCCACCCAATTGGTTCCAAATTAGTCGCGATAAATTCGACACTCGAAAGATAATACACATATTATTAAACTTATTATATCTGCTATCTTTTGATTTAACCAATTACCTGTTGCAGGTTATGTCACGTTATTAAAAACACATACACTGTCTGGAGGAGAGAGAAGAAAATCAAAAATTCAAAGGGAACTTTCACCCAACCATGAAATAATTGAATCTATTCTAATTGTTAAGATTCTATTGAATACTGATTTTGAATAAAAACCGCAACCTCCAGTATTAGTTCAACTTATATAAAACAAAGAAACGATCACCTCCGTGATTCATTATGCACTCATTTACACGGTGAGGGATACTCTGATTCAGATGGTCAATGTCAGGGGTATATCATTCCAAGTTTCGTGTATTTATAGCCGAAGATCGTTGAGATTGTCTGGGGAATGGAGTAAATTACCCAGATCACATCCTAGACGTGTTGTATCGTGTACAGATGGGGGAGGCCATGGTAGCACATGTACATGAGGTTCTTTCAAAAAATGTGTCATAACATTTATCGTGTGAGGTGACGTTACCTTGTTGAGAAATTGGTTCAATAAACCGCCGAAGATATGATTCTGCATCAGGTTGTAAAACATCGATTATGTAAATGGCTGCATTACAAGGAAAACTAAAGTCATCAGTCCACATGTAAGGGCAACATGGCGTTCAACAGCTAGTTGTAAATTCTTCTGTTCCCCACGGGAACGTCTCACTTTTCTTTGTCCTCTATGGGTCCACAAACAAAATCAGGACTCATGGCGGAAGACCGCGTAATGCCATTGCTGTAGCCAGTATATTCGTACATTACACATGTCCAGCTCGTGGACACGAGGAACTGGAGTAAAGGGTAGGAACACAAAGGGATCTTATACCTCGATATACGGACGCCATAAACACTTCGTTCTGAAGTTTCCCTCTAATTATTTACCACAGCTTCTATTGTACAAAATCTGTCTTTTAGTAATATTCTCAGATGGAGTTCTTCGCTACCTGTTGTCACTCTAGGACGTCCTGATTCACGGAGAAGCCATAGAATACCTTCATCAAATCACCTGTCACATCTGCTTGAAATACTTTTCACGTTACGGTCCACGCAGTTGGAAATATCCTTAAGATAAAATTCAGACTCGTCCAAAAGCACTTAATGAACGCTAAATTTGATTTTTTACCAAGAACTACTTTTTAACATGCTCGTTTTCACATGAAAATCATAAAAAAGCCCAGGTCACGTTGAAATTTTAATGATTCAATATGTGAAACTGCTCAAATAATACTGGGTGATGAGGTTTTTATTCAAATCAGTATATTTACGTTATATCGTAAATATTCACATAATTGTTTTATTTCGTAAAACTACGAAATGCCTATTTGAAAAATAGATCATTGACGCTTTGTTTAACTGTTGATGTGGAAACCCATAATCGATCATTTTTATGGTATATGACGGAATAAAAAAAACGGTTTGTTTCTTGAAGCTAAGAATGAATCTAAGGTGTATGTACAATCCTGTCCAACGATGACAAAAACTCGATAAGATTCAGAGTTTCACAATATTTATAAGCAAAACCTGACTTATGTTCCTCAAACGTTGACTTCTTCGGAAGTTTGGTATCACAGTTTACATCAAACTCCCGAACTCAAGTTTCGTGGATAAACGCATTAGGGTATAGCATCAACCTACATATTTCCAGAAAACGTTTTCATGTTGTTTTTTCAGAAATTTAGATATTTTTTGTGAATGTGCACCTAGATATGTTCTACTTACAAAATTAGTTTTCGGTTTTTCTTCCATATATGGGGGTTAGTTTATATTTTAATATTTTATTTACTACGTCTATATTATAACCAATACTTTTAACAGTTACTTCAATTCGTTTAGTTTGAGATTGAAATTATTTTTGTTTAATAGATTGTTAACTAATCTGTGAATCATAGTGTGATATGCTGCTAATTTATTAGTTGAATTGGGGAAAGTATTGAATATATCTTCATTAAAAACGTGCTGCTTACATAAGACGGACGGGAAGAATCTTCGACATACATTTTCAAGAATATTTGAGAAGCTTTCGTCTCAAACAATACTCAAATTGAAAAAATCTTGTCTTTCGAATGGATTCCGCGTCACAATAGCTCGACTTGATGCCGACGTTTCGCCAACCATTACAGGTGGCATCTTCAGGGCAGGTTTGAGGCTTCAACTGAAACTGGTTCTACTGGTTTCTGTAGCCGTATTTATTGTAGGCAAAATCCTTCACGCTACTGCCTTTATTCCGATGGTTAACTCCGTTCCGCCACCTGACCCTGCCGTTGTGCGATCGTGTGCGAAGTGGAATTTTCGAGGATGAGTTTCCAAATGTTGGGAAGGTAGGTAATATCCTGAGTCACGGTTCAGATTATTCGGATGTTTTAGGATTTCTATAGCTTCAAGGATTTTTCGCTGATAGAAGTTTGGGGTTCGGACTAGGATTTTAGTATCTTCAAGAAGGATTTGATGATTCGTGTCAAACTTGTGTTCCGCAAGTGCAGATCTACTGGTGTCACGGAGCCTTGTACAGCGCTCATGTTCTTTCACACGAGTAGCTACTGTACGACCTGTTTCACCAATGTAAACTTTACCGCAAGAACAGGGAAAGCTATTAACACCTTCTAAGTGGAGAGGAGGAAGGGGATCTTTGATAGGTTTGTAAAACTGAGATAATTTTGGAAGTGTGGAAAAACGGGTAGAAATATTATGTTTTTTGAGGATTTTGGAAATTCGATCTGTTATATTTTGAATATATAGAAGATAGGCCGTGGATAAAGCAGGCGGGGGGGGGGTTTGGTGTTCTGGCTCAGGTCGATTTGAAATTTTAGGTGTATTTCTTTATGGCTTTTCTTGCGGTAAAGGCTACATTGGTGAAACAGGTCGTACAGTAGCTACTCGTGTGAAAGAACATGAGCGCTGTACAAGGCTTCGTGACACCAGTAGGTCTGCACTTGCGGAGCACAAGTTTTACACAAATCATCAAATCCTTTTTGAAGATACTAAAATCCTAGTCCGAGCCCCAAACTTCTATCAGCGAAAAATCCTTGTAGCTATAGAAATCCTAAAACATCCGAATAATCTGAACCGTGACTCAGGATATTACCTTCCCAACATTTGGAAACCCATCCTCGAAAATTCCACTTCGCAGACGATCGCACAACGGCAGGGTCAGGTGCCGGAACGGAGTTAACCATCGGAATAAACGCAGTGAACTATGTAGCTTGAAGGATTTTTCTTACAATAAATACGGCTACAGAAACCAGTAGAACCAGTTTCAGTTCAAGCCTCAAACCTGCCAAGAAGATGCCACCTGTAATGGTTGGCGAAACGTCGGCATCAAGTCGAGCTATTGTGACACGGAATCCATCCGGAAGACAACATTTTTCAAGATTAGCTGTCCGCGGAAGTCTACTATCCAAGGAATACTCAAATTACGCGAATCATGTTATAGAATTCCATAATCTTATTCCAAGTCCGGAGTTTCTACATGTAATTGGAGAAAGACCCAATATTTTAAAGCATATTGAAGAAAAAAGTAATACAATGTTCAATTTTTAACCTCATATTTACATGTCACCGATTATTAATTATGTTCTAAATAACCTCCCCCTTCCCAAGCCACAGTCCAACCCTACGAACATTATACTAATGTAGCGTATTTAGGGATGACATTTTTATTGTAACTTAGTTGACAAGTCGCTTTCATAATGTCACTGTGTGATGGGACAATTGTAAGCTAGTAAATTTTGCAGTTCGTATAAATTCAAATTTCTGTCTTATTTCACTCTACACATTTTTGAAATGAATGTACCCCAAGTAAACGCCAAATCTATAGAGGCACAATTGAAAATAACTTATTATCTCAAAACGAAAAAAATTGAGCTTTGAAGATCTGAGTAATAATTAATCTCCACCAGCATTGTAAGAATATTCTGAGAAAATTTTAATAGTAATAGTTTTTTAATGAGTATGGAGAACATGGTTTTACAAAAAGAAGATGAAAATATAGCAACTTTTGAATCGATTCAATGTATCACTAAACTAAATCAGGTATCACTATTGGTATATCTAGATTAGATCACTGGCACCAAAGTCTTCTTGGGAAGCTTCCGTCATATGGTTTGTCGCCTCAACTTTGCCCCGCTTACTATCGAGTTTTCTCTCAGATATATCACTCCATATGGTGGATGACGGAGTATCCTCCGATACAATGGCTATTAACGCTGATGTTGCACAGGGATCTGTCCTGGCACCAACTTTGTTTCTGCTCCATATCAACGATCTGCTGAAAGTGACCACCTGTCCCGTCCACAGCTTTGCAGATGATGGTACACTACATACTGCTTTCTCATCCGGAGACCATATACCATCCAATGAAGCCAGAGGAGCGAGAGAGGGACAAGTCGACGCAATTATTGGAGATATGGCAAAGATTTTGGAATGGGAATCTGATAATCTAGTAGAGTTCAATGCAACCAAAACTCAAGCTTGGTTCCCACGATCCCTAATATGATGCACCCTCTCATGAGACGATCATGTGAGGTCCATTGCGAAAACCTCTTCACAAAAACTTGGTTTTCTATTCTGTGCAAAGAGCTACTTTACATCTCAGCAGCTCCTCATGATCTACAAAACACAAATTCAACCTGTCCTGGAGTACTGTTCACATATTCGGAGTTCGGCTCCCAAACATACGCTGAAGTTCTTTTATGCTATACAGAAGAGAGCTATTCGTTTGATTGATGATGCCACACTCACGAGTAAATTGACCTCTCCAGAAATCGTAGAAAGGTGGGAGACCTCTCCCTTTTCTACAGATATTTCCATGGTTGGTGTTCATCAAAAATCTCGTCTGTTATACCACCACGAGAGATTCCAGATAGGCGGACTAGACGAGCTCAAACTAGTCACCCCTTCATTGTTAAACTCGAGACCTGCCGAATTTCTTCCTACTGGATGAACGTCTTCGATTGCCTAATTCAAAATTTTTTTTTATTAACTGTTTTGGTAAGGCCTGAAGAGTTTGGTGGAAAGTTTTGTCATTGACAGGTAATTAGTAACTTCGTATAAGAACAACTAGAGACTATACATGGTATTCCTCAGGGGTCATTCCTGGAAACATTTTTTACAAACATGTTTTTTTTAACTTACAAAGAGTAGCTACTGAGGTCTCTGAGAGTTAGGAACTATACAGAACGACTTGACTGATTCCATTAGTTTTTTTTTGTGAATGAGAAAATTGGTGAATAAATTTCGAAATCTTCTTTTCATGTTATGGCAAGTAGACTGAACCACGGACAATAGCTGTAAGCCGCAGTTTTCCGGCATTACGTTATTTGAAAGATCCTAGGAAACATTATTTAAGATTAAAAATAGTGTGAAGTGGAGCTTAGCTGACGAAATCTTTAAAAAAAATTAGGCTATTAAGGCCCCCAGATCTCCGGCTAATTTGCTATTGATAATACAAGGTTACAAATGTTGATCGACCATCCGCGAATGACTTCACTTAATTTTTGAATTAAAAAAATTATATTTTCCCCCACAATTAATTTGGTTTCTATTCAGTTATTCTGTGAATATTCGGTTACAGGATGCGAACCAATGATATGGACATATTAAGCACAGAACACGGGATTACAAAAAATTTGATTATTTTCCTAAAAATTACGTTCTTTGTATTTTTTTATAGTATCAAAATATGAGGTATCGTCTAAGATAAGTTAATGCAATGTTGTTATAATCCACTTGATTCAGATAGAAATCGCCCGGACTTATAAGTACATTAACGGGGCGTAATTCGATACTAATAATTCTGTCAACGAAATAAGAGGGTTGAAAAATATGTCTACCCTTACAACAATTCGATTATTTTCAATACAATGCCAAATAGCCGATGAATAAAAAAAGTATACCATCGAAAAGTTGCAACCCTTCCTATTCGCAATCCGTAAGCATTAGGGTCTACAAGTTGATGTAATATCATCGTGGTATAATGCAGATGTGATCTATATTTGTACATAATGGTATTGTTATTGGTTTTTCAACAAAGTGTTGTATGTTAAACATTTTCGCGTGTTACACCCGTGGATATTGTTCGATTTTGCGGGTGCCGGTTTAAATTACCTTTGTGACTTCGAGATTCGTAGACCGATAAAGAGTTTAACTTATTGAGGTGAGTTTATATCGGACCCATTCATGAAAGGTTGTATGAGGCTGTACATCAAACCACTCCTTAATTGTTGCAGCAGCAAACACAATTGCAATGGTTATTCTTATCCGACTTGGCATGTACAATATAGATCACCGAGGAAGAATTTTAAAAGAATTAAAAACGAGAATAAACTTGAATTAAATTAAATACTTCTGACGATGTTGCTGTGCAACGAAACATGTTGAGTGAACATACTGAAGTTTAATAAGTGTAATCTAGTTTTAAAAACCTTTCCTCAGTGGCGTGGATTTAATCGAAGCCAATTGTAACAAATATGTTAATAGAGATAACTGACACTAGGCAGAAATAAGTTTGTTCTTTGCATTCAATAGAAATTTTCCTCCCTTCCTCTTGATTCTCATTATGTGAATCACGTATGAGATATGCGATAATGGTATGGAGACATTGTTCTGGTGGGGAAAATATCTTCAGCCTGCAACGTAAAACAATCGAAGGCCTAGCCTAGAATACGGAGAAGACTGTAAAAACAGTTATTCTAGACTAATTTCTCACTCCGTTCATTTTTGAATGCTCATGTCATGCTTTTAAACAGACTGAAAATGATATCCTCAACAGAGACATGCACTAATACGCTATCCGTCGTAGTGGATATAAGAATCCCATCTATCAGATTATCAAAATCTCAAAATGGTCAAAACTATTTATGTTAGAAATTTTTCAATAACCCATATAAAAAAATTAAAAAGTTTTTAATAGAAAAACCATTTTACTCTGTGATGGAATATTATGTCACTTCATCAATTGATATCTAATCGTAGTTTTGATGAGTATATCTCAACTATTTTATTACTCTATTAACTATATTATCATTTATTCAATCTATCGACCTCAACTGTTGACATGAATTAGTATTATAATAATTTATATTTTTGTAGTTTAATATAAATGTGGTCCTATTTTTACTTCACTCACTATACATAGTATAAGGAACGGCCTAAACAAATTTCCGGATTTTCGGGAATATATCAGTTTTGAGCATTTCAGAATCGTTCTATTTACACTATTTCTGAAATGTGTGTGTATGCGTAACCCATTGTGGAGATGATTGTGCCATTTCCTACTGCTCCGTTCACGTGGTATTTTTGACATCCATCCTCAGTTTTCATTTTCAATATGAAACTACAGTATTTTATTGAATCATAATAACAACCATGTTTTTACGGATATAAATATATATCACACGCATACATTCAACTCGCTAAAATGTCAGAAATTGACGCCATCGATGTGACGTCACAGTCTATTTTATGTCTTCACTCTGTGCCAAATTTTGATAATTCATGTGAAGTGTGAGTATAAAACAAGGTTATATTATAGTGTATAATTTCGAAAGACGATTTCACAGCAGGTGTCAGTGTAAAACATAGAGTTGTGAAATACATTCTGTAGACCATTTGAGTAAAACTCCAATGTAACATAGAATATACATAACATTAGCGGTTTCTAAATAAATTTTCTATATATTTTACGTTCCTACAACGTTTGACCAGCAGGAGTATCCGGAAGCTATCTTGCCAACAAAATTGAGTGAAGTCACGTGATCAATTGATCACAGTACATATCTGTCCACATATCTATACTACCACATATTTGCCTTGTGTAAATACCCTGCATAATAGCATGGATAACCTATTACTTTCTTATTTCAATTCCAACTTTTTATACTTACTGTGAGCGTATGATTTTGGTATTAACTAATCGAAAAGTGTTTTAAAAACAGTTAAAAAATTATGATTAATCATAATTTCTTAATTTATATTTTAAATGGCGATAGTGAATTTCCAATGAACAATTTGGTATAACCTAAAAAAAAATGTTTTTGGCGAGTCATTACCGAGAGCAGTGATGTATGAGTTGATGTATTTTCTACTTCAGTTTCAACATGATGCAATGGATACGGATTTAATAATGATATACAAAGGTGATATTCCAGAGGATACCTCCCATAAAAAAAGCATTTTCAAGAGTTTTAATTCCCTCTAATGGGGTCAGGTAGGTCAAAACAGTATAGAGGTAGTCATATTTTCAAAATTCATCCCAAATTCTATATTCAACTCAAATAAAAAAACAGTTTACAGTTAACATCACACACGTTTATTTCCTAAGCTATTAACTTCATAAAAAAATAGCATTTGAGTACCTTAGTTTATTGTAATATATTTTCGTCTATTAACATTCAGCTGTAATGCTCAGTTATTTAACCTTGATGGCAAAAAAATTAAGTTTTACCAAAATTCTGAAAATAAATTAATTGTAAAATCTTTTAGATCATGAAACATTTGACGGTATATCTACATAATAGACTAACAAAAACATGATTTGAAATTTTTTTCAATGAGGACCCAAAAATGTGTACTTTCCAGTAAAAATAAAAAATTTCAATTTTTGATTTTGCAGATATTAAAATTTCTCAAAAGGTAATTTCAAGCTGCTATAATAAGCTTCAATTTGGTTCAAGGTATATGTTGAAAGGTTAACCAAAGTTATTACTGTTTGAAGAGCGTGACCTTTTCAGGCCTACGTTCAAATGCACCTAACAAATTTTCAAGTCATGGATGATTTTTGTTACTTCATAATCTAACTTTTTGTTCTGACCAATTCTTTCGAAAATGTGATTCTCCTTGAGTAATTTGCTTAAAATCTCTGTTTTATGCTTAAAAATCAACATTTTCAACTCTACCTCTCTATTAAAGCAAAAATAACGTTACAAGATTCTTTTTAGGGGAAAATTCAACGATCTACACGTTTCAATTGTATTTTTTTTTATTTCTCCGAGGCGCCTGATTTGGAGTGAAACTCACCCTCAACGAAAACGCACCCTTATATTGATATTTCATATTGGCCTATCCAACATCAAGTATTTGAATTTAGAATACTATAGAATTAGTATGTACTATTATTATAATTTGCATAATATCATACATTAACCTAAATATTATAGATTCTACATCCAGTATGAATCTTATTGAACATTTTACTGAATTCGTGAATCTACTTTTAGACATTCAAATTCGTCGTGGTATTAATCAGGAAGATAATTGTTTAAGAATTAATCACAGTCCCTACGTTATGACATTTCACTAGAATGCAAGTACTTCTATATTAGTTAATACGATTGTACCTAATAAAGTTGAACATAACACGATGAAACTTATGCAAACAACTAAAGCCCAGTCACAGTTACTGAAAAAGTATATGCCATACGTTTGGCTACAAAAACGGAAACAGGAATTGCCACAGAATTCTGATGAAATCCAACAGGTCGAAACAGCTGGTCAACATCTTTATTGAAAACCTCTTGTGATCTGAGTTTTAATTGATACATATGTGACATATTATTTTCCATTCATCAATATATTTGTTATAATTATCTGTTCAAATAAATAGACTCAGGTATTTATTTATTGTGGATTTGAATTCTATCTAGTGGAATTCAATGTAATGCTATTTAATATACGTTATTATTTAGAGTAAAATTATTTAAGCATTTTGTTTTGCTGCAATAAAGGTATGATTTGTGGCGTGAAATGGGTTATTCATTATAGCTACCAAAACATCCAGAATATTTCATTAATCTAATGTACATTTAGACTGTTCCGAAATATTCATATTATTAGAATATATTAGGGTATGTTTTTAAAAGCGAAAATTTCCTGAATTACCATCAAGTTAGTTAACAATAATAAATATTCCGCAAAAAAAAACGTTTCTTCGATGCCAACCTTGTCTGTAGATTATATAGATATATACACAATATTTTTCACGTACATAACTCTGGTCATAAAATTATAATTGGACGGTAACACATAATTATCCAATTATTTCATTAGTAAATAAAATAATATCTGATATTTTACCCTCACTATAACTTGTTCCTGTAACAAATTAATTCAACCTAATTTAACTTACATGTCATTAAAATCTAGATTTTAATAACTCTGCTAGAGCAATTTTATTTTTAATGTGATTTATTATGTATTATTTGATTTAAACTGAATTCATTTACATATAATCAGCTTATCTTAATAGGTAGTACAAATGAAGATGATCCTCCATAGCTTGATTTATTTAATATCGTTGAATTAAACATGTGTTACCATTCATGAAAAATTTAAAAATATGTATCTATCAACTTCACAACAAAAAAATTCAAAGTATGATTCGTGACACATATTTTGCAAATTGCGGTTTGCGGATAAAGAAAAAAGTTATGCCGATCTGGATGAAAATAAAATAACTATGAAATTGTTCGTAAAAAGATTTTATATTTTAAAAGAGCTATATACGAGGGTGAGGTGAAAAATTTGTGAAAAATGAAACAACAAATGATTTATTTGGTCAAAACTTATTTCTCAACATATTCTCCTTGTAGTCCAATACTTCGTCCAACGTTTTTCTATTTTTCGATCCCTTCCGAATAATACGATTTCGAGAATCCTTCAAAATAGGTGTATGTTTCAGTCAAATCTCTTTCCGCCGTGCCATTATTCTTCAAGTTTGGATATACATGAAAATAGCAGGGGGCGAATCTGTAGAATATAGTGGATGACAAACCTATTCGCAGAGCAAATCATGCAATTTTATCGTTGCGACTGCGAACCTGTGCGCTGGTGTGTTGTCCTGGTGGAAGAGCACTTGTTTCTTCGCCAAATGCGGCCGCTTTCGCTTCAGACCGGCGTAGAATAGATACAATAGTTCTGCATAATATACGCCGGTGGTCGTTATTTCCAAGGTTATAGGTGTGGACCATACCATATGCATCCCGAAAAACTGTCGCCATGAATTTGTTGCCCACTTTGGCCTTTGTCGGCTTCGATTCGCCACGACAAGTCCACTGTTTCGACAATTCTTCGATCTTTGGTGTGACGGCTCGAAAGTTCTTCTTATCGCGCTTGAACATCGCCAAACACTCCTTTGAAGTTATTACACGGTCGCGCTTGTTGTCAACAGAGAGCAAACGCAGCACCCATCTGGCAGATGACTTTCTCAGATTCAAAAATTCATGCAAAATGTTTCGTACTCGATCGGTTGAGATGCTCATAGCCTCAGCGATCTCGCGCACTTTAACTCGCCAATCGTCCAATATCATACCATGGATTTTCTTGACGATTTCTGGCTTATAACCTCAATTGGACGGCCAGAACGTTGAGCATCATTTGTGGTCTTACTACCACAACGAAAATCAGTAAATCACTTGTGAATAGTTCCAATCGATGGTGAGGCGTCCCCATAATGTTTAACAAGCATTGCTTTGGTTTGCGTTATGTTTTTTCCACGCGTTCTAGTGAAAGATGGTGCATCACAAATGTCACATAGGATTTTCGATTGTGGCAGCATGTGCTTTATTTTTCAGGAACTTTTAGCTTTGCCCTCGTAACACATGATAGATTAACCAACTGTAAATAAGAATGCTGTAGTCGGCGTGAACAACCATATTTAGCCACACATGAATCAAACATTTTTCACAGAATACAGACCATTTCGAAGTACCTACATCAGGATATTAGCATCACTTACGTTCTCCTTGATAGAAATTGCCACAAGCTAAAGAGAAACAGTGTTAGATGTATTGAAAATTTCATAGTATTCTCCTTGGACAGTGGACAGTGATTACATTCTGCGTTCGTTTCACCTTTCAAACTTTTTTTCTTCATCTTATGCTACTGTAAACTTTGAAATGGACAGTTTAAATGGTGTTTCAAGTTTACAGGAATAATTAAAACATAATTATGATTCAGAGAAGAATCTAATTTATTACCTGCTGACCACACACTTATTTTTGAAATTAAATTTTACCACATACTGGATATATGAGACTAGTAAGGCAGCTTTGAACGATCAAATAATGAATTATAAAAATATTGTTAACTTCTGTTCTGAAAACCTATCTTAATCGCAGGCATAACTATAGGTTCAACGTTTACAGTTGAGGGTTTGAGGTTGAGGGAGTGCCCCTCTTCGCTAAGTCTCTAAGAACACTTGGCTCAGTTGCAAGTGAGAATGAGAAGGCGCTAATCTCTCAAATTTTTCTGTAATAAACCGTACTTATCGGACATAATTAACGAGTTTGTATCCACTAGTTGTTCATATTCAAATATATAATGGATTATTCAGTATTTGCATCATCCTATGCTTAGAAAACATAATTTATCAACCATGTTTATAGAACCGTTTCGTTGTGATTCTTTTGAATGAATTGTGTCGGGTTTCTACCGGGGGAAGGGGGCGCAAATTTGAAAACTACGCCTGTGGGCGTTTATTACGTGTAAATGCATAATGCCTAATTTGAGTATGAAGATAAGCTCAATTATATACAGACTATCATATTGCATAGCTGACCTCACTCGTTATGGTTCATGCTGCATTAATTTGTTACATCACAACTTCTCTAGCGATTCGATGCATTCTAAACCATTATGTGTTAAAGGGCGGCCCGATATGGTTAGCGCGACGGCGGCTTTGGGAATATGACATTAACGACGAGATATTTGAATATGTCTCAGAATTTGTATCAAAATTTTTACAGTTTATCTAGTTTATTACTACATTGAACTTTAGTAGTAGATTGTCGTAGAAAAAGTAACCTATGCATCTGGCACAAAAAGGCAGTTTTGCACTAGTATGACTTGCAGTCCTCGCCTTCGACTCGTGCTGCAATCTCTTACACTCGTGCAGAATGAACATTTTGCACAATATACGAGGGCAAGGTGAAAAGTTCCTAAAAATGAAACAAGAAATGATTTATTTGGTCACAACTTATTTCATTTCTCAAAATTATCTCCTCGTGACCCGATACTCGTCGTCCAACGTTTTTCTAATTTTTCGATCCCTTCCAAATAATACGATTTCGGCAATCCTTCAAAATAGGCGTTTGTTTCAGCGATGGTTTCATCGTTGGAGCCAAATCTCTTTCCGCCGAGTCATTTCTTCAAGTTTGGAAATAGTTAAAAATAGCAGGGGGGGGGGGGCAAATCTGGAGACTATGGTGAATGACGAACCAATTCGTAGCGCAATTCATGCAATTATGCCATTTCGACTGTGGACCTGTGCGCAGGTACGTTATTCTGGTGTCCAATCGATCCAACAACCGTTTTGCCCCCTCCAAGGTTATCGATATAGACGATACGTTGTGCATCCCGAAACACTGTCACCATTACTTTGTTGGCCGATAAACATAATTTGGCCTTTTTCGGCTCCGATTCGCCAGGACAAGTTCACTGTGTCGACTGTTCTTTGGTCATTGGTGTGATGTGATGGATCCATGTTTCGTCCACTGTTACGAAACGGCGCAAAAGTCCTTCTTATCGCGCTTGAACATCGTCAAACACTACTTTGAAGTTGTTACACGTTCGCGCTAGTTGTCAACAGAGCAAATGCTGTACCCACCTTGCAGATAGCTTCCTAATACTAAAAAATGTATGTGAAATCTTCCGTATCCGTTCGAAAATCTGTAAGCCACTTGTGAATCGTTCCATTCGATGGCGAAGAGTCCCCATAATGTTTAACAAGTGATGCTTTGGTTTGCGTAATGTTTTTGCCACGCAATTAGTCCAGGCAATAAGTACGGAAAAAGACCATAATAAAAAATAAAATATATAGTTAATAAGCTAGAATTTCAAAAAAGTTTCTGCATTTTGTTCCTAATAGCCCATAGATCATTCATGACTCGCGAATGTCGACCTTTCTACCCCCCCCCCCCAAAACGGGGTTTTTCAACCCCTCAGAAGAGCATTCTTATAAAAACAATCCAAAAGTGTAGAAAATTAATGAATCAAGAGCCGAAAACGACCAACAGTATGTTTTTTGGGTTGCTGATCACGATTCCGCAGTTAGTTTTCTCGGGAAACTCCCTCCAGATGGGAAATTTGGAAAATAATATATTATTCATAATTTTGTTGCAAAAACTACCTCTAGTAGGCTTTTTGGGTCGCTGATCACGATTCCGCTGTTATTTTTCCCAAAAAACTCTTTCCAGATGGAAAATTCGGGAAATTTGAGATTTTCCTGATACGGTTATGAATAATAAAGTATAATTTTGTTGCAAAAAATGACCCCTAGTAGGTTTTTAGGGTCGCTGATCACGATTTCGATGTTGGTTTTCTCGGAAAACCTTCTCCAGAGTGAAAAATCCTGAAAATTGTAATTTCCTAATGCAGTTACGGGTAATAGAATGAAAAAAAATTTCAGGTATGTATTATTACTTTTTCTATTTTGTATTAAAGATCTACTTTTCCGAACTTCATTATTTTACATACCTATTTGTTTCCATCATTATATATATATTTTTATTATTATTATTACTTTTATTATAGAATTATGATCTTCCCCATATTTAGACAAGATTATTATAAACAGGCATACTAATCTTGACTGTGAAGGAGCCTCCTATAGAATAAAACTCTTGTGCCTGCGTATCCCTTTATTTTTTCGACAATGTGTCCAGGGGCGGAGCAGATGAAATAATTTTTTTTTAAATTATCAATAAAATTATGTAAATGAATGAAAAAATTTATGATGATAATAATAATAAAAATTATAATGATAATAATAATAATAATAAAAATATATATGTAATGATAGAAACAAATAGGTATGTAAAATAATGAAGTTTAGAAAAATTGATCCTTGATAAAAAAAAAAAGTAATAATACATACCTGAAAATTTTTTCATTTTAATCCCCGAAACTGCAATGGAAAATACAGTTTTCAAGATTTTTCACTGTGGAGAAGGTTTTCCGAGAAAACCAACAGCGAAATCGTGATCAGCGACCCAAAAAACATACTAGGGGTCATTTTTGTAACAAAATTATACTTTATTATTCATAAACGTGTCAGGAAAATCTCAAATTTCCCGAATTTTCCATCTGGAGAGCTTTTTGGAAAAAATAACAGCGGAATCATGATCAACGACCCAAAAAACCTACTGGAGGTAATTTTAGCAACAAAATTATACTTTATTATTCATATCCGTCTCAAATTTCCCGAATTTTCCATCTGGAAACAGTTTTTTTGGGAAAAATAACAGCGGAATCTTGATCAGCGACCCAAAAAACCTACTAGAGGTAATTTTTGCAACAAAATTATATATTATATATTATTTTCCAAATTTCCCATCTGGAGGGAGTTTCTCGAGAAAACTAACTGCGGAATCGTGATCAGCAACCCAAAAACATACTAGGGGTCGTTTTCGGCTCTTAATTAATTAATTTTCTACACTTTTGGATTGTTTTTATAAGAATGCTCCTCTGAGGGGTTGAAATCCCGTTTTGGGGGGGGGGGGTAGAAAGGTCGACCCCCGCGGTCTTAATAGTCATGAATGATCTATGGGGTATTAGGAACAAAATGCAAAAAAAAATTTGAAATTCTAGCTTACTATATATTTTTTTTTATTTTCTGCTTCGTTGCCTGGACTAAATGTTTAATCAAGACGCGAAATTTACTTTTTTCCATGTCCATCTTCAAGGTTTGTTGCTTTCGATGGGTATCAAAATAGAACTGAATATCTTAATGCATTCTAGTTAAAGATGGTACATCACAAATGTTACATGGGATTTTCGATGGTGTCGGCATCTGTTTCAATTTTTCAGGGTCTTTTCACCTTGCGTCGTACTATTTAAATTTTCTATAATTTTTTTCATAAATAGTGGCATATTATTAGGGCAATCAAATCTTTGTTGTTTACAGTTCATAACTCATTCTGAGAAGGTCAGAGTGTGATGTCAATATACTGTTATTCGTGTGTATATTTACGTTTTATTCACGATTTGAGGTATCGCGTCCTGGATCGGATAGAAAACGAGAGGGAGTTGAACTAGTAAGTATGAAGGTTATCAATGATATCTTACCAGGTGATTGCACGGAATAGCCTGCAACCATGAAAATATTAAATCTCGACACTACGCTACGTCATAATGACGCCAAGCTACCAGAGGAAGAGATTTACTTCTCAACCTTACAATTACACCCATTTTTCATTACCAACTCGCATGTGTCTCTCCATCAACTGTAAAGGTCGCTCGGATTCCTAAACCATCGCGGATAATGGGCCCCATAATTACACACGGTATCTGTCTCTCAACGATCTTTACATCTTTAGTCCGGGTCTTGGACAGATGTGCCAGTACATAGATTAGGAAGAACCTTGATAGTATAAATACTTGGATAGGTTGTAATAGTTATTACTTATTATACTTGTAAACACACTTTCATTTTGATACGGTGGTTACCTCATTCAGTAGCAATTAAACAAATATGAATAATATTGAGATAGTCCTACCATCTCCAACCTCTGTAATACTTATTATTATTCAGATATTCCGTATGAAGGATCCATTCCCATGAGTTAGATCGTTATGAAATCAGAATAAAATATTATCGCTGATTTAAACTCAATCTGTATAAAATACCATTGAACTGAGAAAATAGTGTAATAACAGACTAAATATCTAGTTTATAGGAAAAGTGAACAAGCTTATGATATCTAGAAAATATTATGTCACGTTCTAAGGAGGAATGTATCACTGATTGAAAACAAATTCATGAGTGACGAGAAAACGTAAAATCTGATTACATATATCCATAATAGTCTAGGGGTTAGAGCGATATGATAGGCATAAATGAATACACCTTGGCACTACTGTATATTGGTGTAGAAAGTTTCAATGTACAATAGCTCTCACAGGCCGAATCGTGTATTGTCAGGCGTTTCCAAGCTACAGCCACCTCAAATTTTGGACTATTTATTCCACGATCCTTTTTTCGAAGTTGTTGTATATTGAAAAGCATGTATGTCTTATACATTTGCACCTAGTGCCAAGGTTTTTTATCGAGGCAGTTTCTTGGATTAGGCCAGCTAATTTAGTAGCCTAAATGAAAAGCACGAACACAGTTTCTAGCCTGGTGGAAAATATTTGTTATTGTTGCCAGTTGTTGAAAAACACAAGCCAAGGTTTTTTAAAAGAAGAATTTCCGAGTAATTAGCCTTTATTTGGATCAAAAATGGACTTTTGACCACTTTACGGCTGAAACGGGTGCATTGCAACGAAATACCTCGGCACCACGTCAAATACGGTAATTTGGTGTCAAAGAATAACCAATATGAGAGCCAATGTTTTTTCCGCAATACAAACCGTCCGTCAACCCCGGAAACAACCCCCACAAAAATATTAGGAATTTTGATATTCAACCCCTGTCAGAGTCTAACTGATTGCCTAATTTATCATGATATTTATTCAATTTTCTAGGGGTGGAATGAAGGGAGTGGGATAAAGCATTGGAATATAAGTATGTTTTCAAAGTAAACATCTACCAAAAGGTGTTGTATATTATAATGTCCATATTGAGGTAGAGGTAGGAGTGAAAATAATTAGAATAGGAGTAGAGGGTGGAAATGAAGCATCATATGAAACAGGTAGATAATTAAATAAATATTATGATAAATTACGCAATTATTCATACTCCGACAGCGGTTAAATATCAAAATTACTTTGTGGTTAGAAGTATTTTAGACAATATAATTTTAAGTGGAAAAGAGTGTATGTAATAGTTTAACTAAATTATATTATATTACATTTCCACAGTATAAGATAATAATTTCATGCAAGTTACTTGTTGAATTGTTGAAATTAATAATAAGACAAGATGGATAATGGTAATTATCCTAACGTCGAACTGCGTGACAAGCATTTATTATTATGACGGCAATGCAATTGAAGCAAGACGTTTATACGGTGAATCATTTCCAAATAGAAGGATACCACAATCACGAATGGTCATTACTATCCATCAAAGTCTGGCAGAATCACATTTCTTTCCACACAGAGCGAATGATGAAATTCATGCAGATTTCTCAAGAAACCAGTTGTCCATTCTAATGAACCCCTCAAATAATAAAATCCATGTGGCTGCTGCATGACGACGGGCCGTCTCATTTTGCATTAGTGGTGACAGAATTCTTACACGAAACTTTACCTGATGTAAGCCCATTGAATTTCTTCTTGTATATAGAACTGGGGCAAAGAATTATTGACAACTGCGAGGTATACAAACAAAAAGAGGAAATCTTCACCAGATTTCGTTGAAATTTCCTAAGAATTTAGTTATTAATTGAATTGGAACGAAATTAGTTAGAAACGTTATGAAGATTATTTATCAAATTGTTGTGAATTATTATAATTCATTACGAACAGATTATCACATTGAATAGAATTCCTTTTTCAACAATTTCCACATTTTTCTAGAGAACAACGAGTCAACAAAGAGGATCTGTTTTGAAGATTTGTTGATGTTCTTTAATTGAAGATCATCAAAAATTTGTTGAAGGTCAAGGGTCGTTAAAGTCCTATGACGTTGATAGATTCACGTCTAATTTGGACCAAGAATACAGAAGAATATAAGTGATAAGTTTGCCAAATTTTAATGAAACCGTTACACTAGGAACATTTGATTTCAAATAACCAACTTTTAAGCCCTACACCGTCCGTTATATTTGAGTTTTTGGAAAAATGTTATATGAAGTTGGCATTATTGCCCAAGTGGAATCAACCAATACATAATTTGCCGATTTTTTTGTCCAATTTGGGAATTACAATAAATTGTTGCATAGAGAAAGGGGTACTGACAAGAGTTCGTTTCGAAATGAATCAATTGATCTTCTATTTCCTGTTCCTGTTCGGATGAAAATAGTGAATGTCCATTTTTATTGCAGAATCTTATAGACTTTCCTCGAAATACAACAAAAAAATTGAAGAATTGAATTAGATCCACAGTTATGCTATTATAATAAGCACACCTCATTTTAATCAAAGCGATTTAAGACAAGTCTCTAGTTTTTATTAAAACTTCCGCTTTAGTAGTATCAGTATTCAATTATTGAAATGAGTCGTTTTGCCAACAGTAATATGTACCAACCAATAAGTTCGAAACAAATCAGGTCTTTTCGATCATAAATAGTTTTTCAACTCAATAGTAATTTCAATAATGAGTGATTGTTATATTATATTTCAGGACGTGTAGTGCATTGTCCTGGTGAATCAGGCCATGGATCAATTTCATTCAAGAATACTGCTGGCCAAAAAGTAGCGAAATTCTTGGGAAAAATTCAAGATTTAATTTTCGATATGTCAGTGTATAATTCTGCCAACTCGCCGTTTCAACTTTATAAATGTTGAATAAATTTAATTTGATTAAGGCTGGTAATTAGGTTGTTTAAGGAGAGTTGCCATCGACCATATAAATCAAGGATATCAGGTGAAAATAGTTCCGAAAAATATTGGGGCGAATCACCATTTCATTTTTCAATGACTTTTGTATCTTTCGGGAATAATTTGCTCACAAAATTGTACCAATCTTCACAAGTACGTAGCAAATCATTATCACATGTTAGGATTTCAAGATCTAATGTATAATAATACTTATGAATAAATTCCAATTCAATTGCTGTGTACATTTCCTATAATGTTTTTATAACCAACGATACTCTCGAATAACTAACCTCTATTCAGTCGAATCTGATAACGAATCTGGATCGAAGGGATTGAATAGAGGGATTTCGAGAAAATATAAAAGTAGCCGAGCAACAAGCAAAGTATATCGAACAAAAGAACACAAATATCTACATATTTCGTATGAAAATCGAAAGTGGACTCACTGAGATACCTATCTCTCTTTCACTATTCATTAAAGAACGCGTATTATACCTCCCGCTCCCGGCCACCTTCTTCATTTCAATCCTAAAACACATTTCAAGGTCGCGCGACGGCTGTTTCACCCTATTTTCTGTCTTTCTCCATTTCCATAGCCACCTACGTAGGCGTCTAGCCTATGCGTCCTGCCCGCCCCACCACGTCACGGCTAGCGTTCGTCTGCCCTTAAAGAGTAATAATTCAACCTGAAAAAATGCTCACAGCAGGGGTTGTTTTAGACGTCTCTTTTAACTATGTAAAACAGGCATTTATGTTGTGTAATCATGGTGACACTTTTCGGTGGATACCACCCTCATATTGGCGATTTTACGTCTGAACACGTTCCATTAAATAGGATTTAATCACAATTGTAATTGACATTGATCGTTGTCCAGGGTTTTCTAAAATATATCGAATCAATTCAATTTCGGCGTATTTCATTGCTTATCACACTTTGAGAATCAAACTTTTCATAAAACTCAACAATATTATCCACACTTATGTTTCTCTATAACGTAGCGTCTTTTTAAATTAAATATGAACTAAATACTAATAAATGTCTATATATTTAACAATTGTGTCAATAAAACGCTTAGGCTCGTGAAAGTTCATAGGATCGTAATATACAGAATGTTGAAAAAGTGTCATAACGTTTACCTGTCGTTAGTCCATCAAACTAAGTGGCCGTACTTCAAGTTATTTTCGTCAGAAACGCTTCCTAACAGCCAATATTGACTAAATTTGATCTAAGTCGTCCTAACCTATTATTTGATACGCATTATTTGACACTGGAAACATTTGTCAAAACTGTCCAGTGCGTGTAGGAGAGAATATGTGTAAGGTTATATACGTTACTAAGTCTAATTGCTTCAATAATCTTAGTAACGGTTTCCACTCGGAATTATAGATAATTAAACTTGGAAAAAGACTATGAGTAACATCTGGGTTTTAATGGCGAAAATTGATTTTTTTTACTAATGCGCGAAAAGTCGAGAGAGGTCTCGCGGCACGCGATGAGAGGGGAGACTAGAAAATGAAAATCGACAGGATATGATCTGGTTTGTGACCTTATCTCGAATGAGCCGAATTATTTTCATTTCTCTATCTTGTATTATTGGATTATCTTGTATTATTGGATATATTGAAGGATTATTATCTACAGTGAACCTGATAATTCGATGTCTGCTTATCTATACATCATAGTAGACGTGTATAATTCTCTGGTTGATGATATTTTTCAATAATTATATGAATATCGACTCACTACGTGGCCACACCAGAACACTTTTTTTTCTTGCTTTATTTATATTCTTCCTCTTGTCTTCAATCTGTATCTCATTTGTCAAGTTAATAGACAGATTGTTTTATATCGCTCTTCTAGGCTTGTTTAACCTAGCAATGATCCACGTGGTTCCGTATCATCCTTCTTTGACTTTCCTCATGATAAATTTGTAATGAATATGTCTCTTTAGGCTAGTCTTGATGAGATAACGGATTAATTATTGATCTAGGTGAACTTAAATAAAGCCGAAATCCTCATTTACTGCTTTATGGGAGTACCGAGTAAATCACCTGATATTGCTTGAACAGATTATTCATTTAGATACTACTATCACGACTTTATATACATTAAACTATTATCTAATTTCTTTCTTGCAAATTTCTATATTAACTGACTCATTTTATTTAAGACTACCATTTTTTAAATAT
The DNA here is from genome assembly GCA_958510875.1 of Endomychus coccineus. Classification (NCBI taxonomy): domain Eukaryota; kingdom Metazoa; phylum Arthropoda; class Insecta; order Coleoptera; family Endomychidae; genus Endomychus; species Endomychus coccineus. Next base: position 51,489,572 of record OY294070.1, on the reverse strand, counting down.
AATTTGCCATAGCAGCTTCATTAAACTATTATTCAAATATTCTCTTTCAGATGTGTTTCACTAGTTCTCTTAAAGATTTCAATTTTTGTAATAATTTTGATTATACAATTTGGAAAATAACTTAATCAGTTGTAGGATTATATTGATTATTCCTGCTGATTTATTCATTTGTCCTTCGAATTTGTGGCCAAGGTATTGCTCGTATTGTCTATATTTCAGGATTTAAACGATCGAGACCTCTCCATTCTTTTTCCCGTGTCGTGCTGTAGGGGGAAATTCCTGGCAGAGCACTTCCTCCAAGCTCATCCAAGTTTCAAGGACGGTAACATTTTTTTTAGTTGGAATAACCAAATTTTCATGATCAATTGCTTATGGTTTCCAACCAAAATTAACTTCTTAAATTTGAACCTCCGGTTCAATCATTATTTTTCTTTATAAAATTCGTAATTTCAATACAATTAATCAAATTATTTAGAATCCTAATTTGTTTCACTTTCAATTTTTGATCTTTGTCAATTTATGAAATAGGTATGTTACAAAATTAGTTAGATTAAACTAAATTTGTTCCAATAATGATTCCCTAGAGGATTAAAACCAAATTGTTAAGTTGAAACTTGTTTTTATTCCTCTGATATAATCATTTATCCACCTCGTAGTGCCGGAAATTCTTGATTGAGGATTCTATCTTATTTTTTTTTGTTAAAGCAGTTGGCGCTCTGGGTAATCCAATCAATCAAGAATATTAGGACACGTATCACTACGAGCCCCGAGTCTAAAATGTCCTAGTGAGCTAGTTGGGATCCTGAGACACAAAAGTTCGCTTCAAAGCCTTACCGTGGCCCTCAACCTCAAAACCTTACATAGGGTGAGAAAAGGAAAGTACTCCACTTGTAGCTACGTCACAGGACAATTCTGCATGATTTTTTTAGTGTAAAATAATGGGTATCTATTTTAGGAGTACCTACTTGTACCAAGTTAGATTAAAATCGACTCACATTGTGCGCAGCACAGCCCAGCACAGTGTAGCAGAGGGCAACAAAGGAAAAACTCTGCCACTGTTGGTGACCGTATAAATGAACACATGTGTGTAACGAACTATCAACTGAGTCAGTTTCGAAAAGACACTAATGTACATTACTACTAAAAAACGTACCTATGTGTGAAACAATGATTATCTAAAAAACGAGTCCTCATAGGCAATTACCCTTTTAAATGAACTTATTTTTGTTTTAATCCAATTTGATGAAGTACATACGCTCATAATTGATATTACAAGACTTGGCTCGGATGCACTAATGCGCAACAAACTATTGAGAATGAACTATAATTAATTAGATCGACAGTTATTCGGTCTTTAGACACAATTTTACCCAGAAACTTGTTATTATTGGTTTACCTGCATACGAAAATTGAACATTTGTAATTAGGATTTTATCCCCTACAACTACCAGAATTTTAACCTCTTTCCTAATCAATCATTCGAATAATGAAAATAACCATGTGCATTAACGAACAAAAGCCCCCTACGCATGTAATCAATTATATAAAAAATCGAGGAAAAAACAACTTTCATTGCCTGAAATAGGACCGATAAAAAATACCATTTACCACCTGTATTTGCCGGTGGACGTATACATGTAAATAAGAATTTCACTTTCTTCTGAATTTTATTATATAAGATAAGGGCCCGATGAGTTCTTTTGGAATCACCCGCTTGCTGAGAACAGGTCCGTATTCCTGGATTATTTCTTAGCATATTTTCTTGTTTTCGGTTATGAAATAAATACATTTATAGTTCGATTGGCAGCATGATGATATAAAGTTTATGGTGGAATTAATCAAAGAGAGTTGATGCAATTATCACATTATAAGTTCAAATATTTGTTTACGACAATATTGTCATATTTAGATGTATTTGCATTAACGTTAAGATCTGATTTTAATATTTAATCGGTAGTCAAATTTCTTATAAATTATAATTCATTCGTTAGAATTACTCAAGGAATTGTGTAATAATAGCATTGATGCTATTTACATTAAGCTTTTTTCTGAGATGAGCATAGGCAAACTGGATTTCATAATTTGGATTGGAATTATAAAAGAAATGGAAGTTCGTCGTTAACAATACAATACGTGGGGCTCCCATGCATCAAAAACAAACGCTTTCCAATTCAAGTCTCTTGAGTTCACGAAAAATGTATTAAGCAAGAGCACCGCAATCATGACGGTAAGATGTAAAAAGTCTATGACGTATATGGAAAGCTCTTGGGATTCATTTCAATATGCGTGACATCGAATGAGAACGAAGAAAATGCATATAATCGAGAACTAGTGGCACCTCAAGATCATTCAAAAATGCAGATGGAGAATCATAATAGTTTTCAAGAAGAAATAGAATTGGATGAATTTGATATTTGTACTTTTAATATACAGATGTCCGGGAATGGCGTGTACAACGGAAGTCCATAAGTTGCTTGCCTCAAAATATGATACCTATATACAAAGTTCCTTAGTTTGGGCGCTAGAAGGCTTCAAAAATGATTAATTCATTAAAATTTTTCCAAATAAGTCGAAAAATTAGATTTTAAATAATTTTTCAGCCACGCGTTTGTAATTGCAAAATACAGCTTTTTATGCAAGAAACCATAATTTCGAAAATTACTGACTGTTCAAAAACTTGGTCACAATAAATTATTCACCCGTCTTTTTTGTCACCTCTTGTATAATCACTATCAATTTCATTTTGTGGATAGTTAGTTTTATTTAGAAGCTATTTACTCTCTTTCAAAATTTTAGTTGGAGAAACGGTTAGGCACAAAAAATATTTTATAAATCCCTACAAGCCTGAATCAGTAATTGTAACTTAACACAAATAAAGTAGGAGAGTAAATAGCTTCTAAATAAAATAACCATCAAGAAAAAGTATTGGGGTACTGATTATACGCGCCATTTCCGGACACCTGTATATAGAAAATTCTATGTAGTTGAAGCAATGTGTTGATATAGGTATATATAGCGACTAAAGATACTATTGAATTAATGAGGACTTTTCGGATCCCAAGTAGCCATTATCAGAGTAAACTAAATTATAACTCAAAATGTGCCTATTTAAATACTATTTCAGGATGATAATGTAAACCATGGGTTACCCTCAGCTGGAGATAAATCGAAATTTAATAAATTGCTATTTCGTTTATAGGTTTCCAACTCTTCTAAATTAACAAGATATTTGTCTGTACTGTGTGTTAAAAGTAATAAACTTTCTTGAGAAATTGTTTGACCTGTATTCAAAATATGTTCGGCTACCGCTGATTTTTCACCATTAGTTTTCTTTATATGGGCATCATGTTCCTTATAATGAGTTAAAATGTTCCTTCTAGTTTGACCCACATAGCGTTTTGAACACGACTCACAATTGATTTTGTAAATCATGGATTTATCGAAATCGAACACTTTATTAAAGGTGTTGCCTGAACGGTGTTTTATTTTGTTCTCAGATCATAAACTGGTTGTATTGCAAAGTTAGAAACTATGGAATTTATTAATTATAGAAGAAAGATAAGTGAAACTTTTGAATTTTATTGAAGTATTTGAAGGTAATGGCTCTAATTTGATTAGTTGGCTTCGTCCTATTTCCTTTTTGTTTAGAAATTAAATTATTGATCAAATATTTGTGGTAAGCATTGTTCAATGTAATTTGCTGAAGTTTCTCAACTTCATTGTAATAGTTTTGCTGGCTCAAAGGGACGTTCAATAATATATGAACTAGACTATTTTATATCTAAATGGTGTAGCTGAATCCATCGGGATATAGCCATTTTTTTAGTGGGTTTTCTGAATATGTCGGAATCCAAGTGATTACTATGTTTTATACTATTAATATCAAGTAAAAGAAGATTATATGTTTCTATTTTGACAGTGAATTTCAGTGAAACAAATTGGCTATTAAGCGTGTTCAAAAAGCTATGTAAATCAAAATCTTTACTTGTAACCGCGAATATGTCGTCAACATATCTATATCAAACATTTGGAAAATGATATAATTATGATTTTAAGGAGGTTTCAAGTTCGTTTAGAAAAATATAGGACCAAAAAGGAGAAAGTGGATTGCCCGTTACAATATTTTGAATACAGGTCACACCATTTCTCAAGAACGTTTATCACTTTTAAAACACAGTACAGACGAATATCTAGATGATTTAGAAGGTACGGAAATGTATAAACGAAAAAGCAATGTATTAAATTCAGATTATCTCCAGCTGAAGATAACTCATTGTTTACATTATTATCACGAAATAGTATTTGAACAAGCACATTGTGATTTATAATTTACTTTACTCTGAAAGGTCCTCAGTACCTTAATAGTATTTTTAGTGGATTAGGGTAATTATTTCTTATCAATAGTGTTATAATATATCCACAGTGTAAACTTTTGTATAGTTTATTAAATTATATATAATATAGCGACTTGCATCATTCATTTACAGCAGTAAGTTCCGATAAATTCTTTTGACAATGAGGGAAGAGTCTCACCTTCTTGTTATTGAAGTGGTATTTGAATATTATCTTTCATTTATTAATATATTCTTCGCAAGTTATCTAATAACTTGCATAGTTTATATAATGAGGGCATATTAGCAGAGTATAAGTAAATCAATTCAACAAACCTATGAATATAATACCTCAAACCGGTCCTGTGCAACCCGTAAAACAACCCTCGGTGATTTGGAGCATATGACCAAGTCGCTCTACGCTTCTCTAGGCTAGTTCACACGACCGTCCAAATAGTTATTCGTGTTGAGTCTACGATCAAAACATGCTTATTGCGTGTATTCAAAGTATTTCTAATGTCACTTTGGCATTGTTCTACATATCGCGAAATGAAAATCGGGTTTATAACAAGTGTTTCGAAGAAAACCGTCCAAATTCAAGTTAACTTCGGAAACGATGTTGAGTTGGTCCACTGGAGCCCATGTGGTAGTTGTGGATGACGTAAAAAATATTTAAGTAAATACTCGGTCAAGATTGAGGGTGTATTATTGGAACATGTGTTGATCATCGCGTTATAAAAAGTAAAAGTGGTTTGATGTATGGTAGGGGTGAAATTTTTTGTGCATCAGGTGGCAGCTTTGATTTTTTTTACGTTCGATCAGATAGAAGCATGTACATAGATATTCAAATGAACATGTGCTTCCTTACGAATATAAAAGTGGTATTGAAATTAACTCCAACCTATCATTATTGTCATATCTACGACCACAGCGCACTCCGAGAAATAAAATAATAGTACATCCTTCTACCGGGTGTTGGTAATAATTATAAAGGGCAGTTGAAAAAACTGAGAAAATCTATTTCAAAATTTTAATTCTAAATTAGAATTAGCATCCTGATTATAATTTACATTTCATTTCATTTACTCATCCAACCAGTTTTACAAAGTAAACATTACATATTGAATCCCGCCGAGGTAACAATTATACCGATTTACAAATAATAAAAAACCAAAACTGAAGAAACCATGTGTTGTAACTACTTTACTACTTCATGTGTATTTTCATATTTTATATATCTTTGTAGTTCTATTTTGTAATCTTTTTTTATTTCTTTGTGCGTATTCAGCATTTTATTGAAAGTCTTTATAACATAATTTTTTCCAACACCAATTATTTCAGATAATTCAATATATTTTCCCCTCATTTATTAATTTTTCAGATAACTCTTTGTAGTAGTATGTCATCGCTTCGAGCATGTATTTCTTATTTAATTCAAGTTCCTGAAAAATGAAACAAGAAATGATTTGTTTAGTCAAAACTTATTTCATTTCTCAACATAATCTCCTTGTAGCCCGAAACACGTCGTCCAACGTTTTTCTAATTTTTCGATCCCTTCCAAATAATTAATAATTTCTTCAAATTTGGAAGTAGATAAAAATCACAGGGGGCAAATCTGGAGAATATGGTGGATGACGAACCAATTCGTAGCGCGACTGCGGACCTGCGCGCCGGTGCGTTGTCTTGGTGGAAGATAACTTTTTTCTTTGTCAAATGCGACCACTTTTGCTACAAATCGGCGCCGAACTCATGTTTACAAAATCCTCAAGGCTGCTTGCTTTCGATGGATGTTAAAACCGAACTGGATGACATATCAGAAAATTTTAATGCATTCTAGTTAAAGATGGTACATCACAAATGTCATATGGGATTTTGGATTGTGGCGCCATCTGTTCCATTTTTCAGGGAGTTTTCACCTTGCCCTCGTATTATATCCATACTATTATCTACTCCTTTCTGTATTTGAATAAATCTTTCATCGATGTTATACATATTATTATATTGATTTCTTCACTGCAATATTAGTTGTCCTCCAGAAATTTATATCATATTATCTTTTTTATATGATACATTTTTATAAATTATAATTTCAGAGATATTTGTTACCATTGACTCTTTTAATTACTCCAGTCAATTGCAGATCAAAACATTTTGATTATGTATCGTTATAGTTTGTTACAGTGAGACATACTGTTTTAGTGATATTAAAGCTGGTTTATTTCGGTCTAACTCCAACCGATCTTTCAACAATTCAAACGTCTTTAGAATAATTTATTCAATCCTTGACAAGTATCAGCTGAGGAAATAAGTATCATCATATGCTTACATTGCAATTTCACATTTCTTAAGAGGGACATTTCTCATCACATTAATATGAATCAGAAACAATAGAGGACCTAGGATAATCCTTGTGGTACTCCTGTAATTCCATTCACAAAATCACTTATCGTTTGATTCACCCCGACAAGTTGTTTTTTTTTTATTTTGTAGATAGCTTTCAATTAGCTTAAGTTCCACAGTTTCATAGTTTTATAATTAGTAAGTGCATTATTTATTGCGCCAAATCTTTCGCTAGATTGAGTACAACTGCTATCAATGGTATGCTTTTATCAAGTTCTCAAAATAGTATTTCTAATAATTCTATGATTGCATTTAATTGTGGCTCAGCCGGAAAGTTGTTGTCCAAGCATGTGAAGACGTGATGACTGAGGCGATTCGTGCCTTACCCAGTTTCTCCAGGTGAAAAACATGAACAGATTAAAACAAAAGACCACACTTATATCTAATCAAATCACTCAAAATGAAATTTGAAGAAATGCGAGAACAAATATGTAAATCATTTCAATAATATTCTTTAGTAGGCTGCTCATACACACATGGTTTTGGTTTCGTTATTTATACTAAACTAACCGAAATTATATGATGGACAAATATAACATTAGATAGACCGTAAAATAACTTGCTGAACATGAAATGATTATTTATGGTAATTTCACATTATTGAAGATAGAAAGTATTTTAATTAGATGTTATTCGGTTGTTTACGCATGTATCGCCATAAATAACACGCCATTATGCTAATAAAAATATAATGTGTCAATTTATTATTACCAAGTATAGTTATGATAGACACATAATAGATCATGAACTGAAATAGTTGCGCGTTCCTGAGAAAACTTATAACACACTAGCCGACAACTGAGATGATTCAAAGGAGAAAATGTGCATCAAGGCAGAGTACATCTTCTATAAACAAAGAACATTTCGATCTGAATGATGACAGCGAAGGTTGAAATAAATAGTGACTGAATTTCATCAATGCAAATAGACCTTTATCTAATGTTAGGGGTTTCTTGTCAATATTTCATTTTTTCCTGCAGTGTTGGAAACATTAATAATTGAATTCAATATTCGTATTTGAATTACATTCCTACAATTTTTCAAACTGCACATTTTCACGATTCAGTAGGAAACCTCTTAAAATAAGTGAACCACATTGCGCGCGAAATTTAAATGCCAAGATTCAATTTTTGTCAAAAGTCACAGTAGCTCCTTTTCTTGCGCTTTCTTGAAATCTTGATGATAAAAAGATATTTAGAGTAGGTTTCTGAATAAGACTTATCTTCGAGGTTTTTGTATTTAGTTTTAATTTTTAATTAATATATTTTGTATTATTATATTATTGGGAAAACGAAAACCTCAAATATAATTTCTTAGTCACTACAACAATACAAAAATGTTGAATGTTGAGAAAAATAATGACAACCGTTTAATATTAGAAAGTATCCAAATTAAAAGAAACAATTGCGTTAATAAAAAAATTGATTCTTATCTTTCAAAACTTTATAATAATTTGTTTCAAAGTTAACCAAATTAAGATATTTTGAATTACCACTTTCTGTTAAAGATTATGTATTATCTGACATTACTACATTTATAACGTGAGTTTTAAAATAAAAATTTCATAAAGCTGTCTTAAACTTGATTAGTTATTAGTAATAGAAACGAAATGAAAATCATAGAATAAGTAAGTAATTCATAAAATAATCGTAGTTATATTTGGATTTGTAAATCATACAATAGTATTTTAGGTATTTAATTAGCTAGATTCGATCCATTTCAAGTAAATCAATTTGATAATTAGCCATACGTTACCCTTTCAAACACAACCGATCCAATGTTTTCTGCAGTTTTAATTGGATTTAAAAAAATACAAGTCGGCTGCAGACGCATTTCATTAATCAAACTCATCTCTTCTTTTCTAAATTATATGGAAACACTTATCAACACAACAATTTTTGATAAAGATATCAATAAAATTCGAAACATCAAAACGAAAACATCTTATTTTATTTTTAGTAGTATTAAATTACCAACATACCAAGTAAACGTAACATACATTTACAAATGGTTTAAGAATTCAAGTACGAGTTATATCAGTTTTGTATAGGAACTGGAAGAGGTTAGTACAATGTAGAATGTATATTGTATATATTATCGATCTATTCATGTAAGTACGAATAAAATCAATTCTGCACTATCAACGAAGTCGTTGAGCAGTATAGATCAGCTGAATCGGTCACAGTGTAATAAATTGTCTTACATAGCTATTAAATTGTCGATATTACCATGAGAACAATGTATAAATTATCGCTAAATAGGCATCCTGATGTCCATAAATATCATGCCGTGAAAGAGATGGGAATACGAAATACCCAAAAAATAATAATAGTCTAGACTAAAAGATGAGTCGTGTGCCAATTTTTTTAGGGAAAACGTTTTTTGTCCGTCGTCCTCGGGATCGATACAAAAAAGGTGCCGAACAACTTTTATAGACTATTAACACTTTTTGTGGTGCGTTTTTGTCGATGCTAGGCATGTTTACAAACACTGTTAACAAGTGCTACTGTTTCCTAAAAACGATTATGTTGAAAAAACTACGTACGCAACGATTTGAATAATGTTCGGAACTCATAATTCTATGCTAATTGTATCATCAAAGTGCATCTAGGCGAGCATGAATGCGTTTCTTTCGATAAGACAATTTTTCTAAAATTGCTATGATAGAATATTTGGATTAATTACCACCTAAAAAATTCCATGAATTTATTTTTATCTACAATATCATTAAGATACGTTTTGTTATAATATCAACGTATTATCATTATCTATACAGTGATCTTCAATCCAGAACATGATAATCATGACATTTTATCAAAAAGACTAATGAAACCAACACGTTTGGAAGTTCATATCCTCCATCCATCACAAGTTTCGCCTCTTCCTACGAAGAAATGGACTTCGAATTTGATACCACATAAAATGAGAATAAGTTTAAGGAAACAATTGGAAAATTACCCCAAAATGAAGAACTCTGTCGAAATTATATGATGGAGAATATAACGAGTTTCGGAATATAAAATGTACCGGGATATCAAAAATTAACTTGGTCAAGGGTGGTTGTGGAATCTAAAACGTGTGTCTTACTTTACTTTTGAAATAATTATGTCACTGTCACACTGACATCATCAATAACCTACAAATTTCATACCTATTTATTTCAGTTCAGTAAAACAATAATGACCTACAAATTAATATAGTAATAAAAATTGTCGAAATGTTAACTTTGAACCTTTTAAAAGGTCGGGATAGCCACAAACCGGGTCGAAAACGGTTTCAAAATAGTTAATTTTCGATAAATGGAATGACGTTCACGTGAGAAGCCCGTAGCTCGCGAGTTGGAAAAGTGCAAAAGTTAGGAACATAGAACTTCTTTACGAGGGCTTTTTGCGTACCATTTTCGCTCCATGTAGTTAGATTTAGTTGCGATACGCACCCGACGGCCCTTCTTTTTTCCAAAATTTCCGTTTAAATAGGAAAATGTAATCTAAATAGAAGCAGGTACTCTCAGGTCTCAGCTACGCTCGTCTAACGTGCGACGTACCGAAGGGAATTTTCTTGCGACTAAAATGTTCACGAAGCGGGTAAAAGCTAGCGGCCCATAGCCGAAAACATTTTATTACAACTGGCACCTGACGCACGGGGCACGAAACGGCACCAAATTAACAACATCGAGGTAAAATGTATAAACTCTAATTGACGCGCAGCGAGCTCCTCGAGGCATATGTCAAAATGATTCCGTTCGTAACTAATGACATAGGACGTCTGGCGTTCATGCAATTGTGTTTTTATACAATTCGAACCTTCTTATTTCGATAGGCCAAGTGAAAATCCCGGAGTCTGAAGCGCTAGAGACTTCTGAGTGTTATAACATTCGTATAAAATTGTGAAATTTCTCACTTTTAGAAACTTCAAACTAATTAATTTGACACAAGTAAAGACACACGTTTTAGATTCCACAACCACTCTTGACCAAGGTAATTTTTGATATTTCGGTATAACTCTAAAATATAACAACTTCCAAAATAAATTTTTCCCATATGCTGATCATGAATTATAGTCCAGCCAAATTAGACAAAAAATCACTTGATTTCAAAAATGATGGGGATTGCAGCCAAGCCTATTTTGTTTGGTCGGGGGGGTATGTAGGAACATTTTTGCACAATACACCCTCTTTTTTTTGTGGGACTGTTCTCTATAAATGCAATTGTTTAAATTTGCAGCTGTTTCTGTAGTGTAGTTTGGTTAGTTTACGTCTGAGATGAAAATGACTTGTGTAACAGTTGTTGGTAATTTTATGTGCTACAAAACCCTGCCAAGAAAAAAATTTGAGCCATCAATAATTTTCCGCTATTGATGGAAAATTGTAAACAGAAAAGTAAACAAAATCTTAGAAGTCCAGATATCTCGCGAATTATGGAAGTTAGCGAAAAATTATTTTCAGCTATTTTTTTCCTATAAGTTGGCATTATTTAATATCTGGACTGGATGGAAATGTACTCGTATAAGCGAAAAACGAATGTACTGAATTCAGATTCATCTGAGGCTGAGGGTAATCCCTTATATACCCTACTAATTTCAAATAGTATTTGAACAGGCATATTTTGATTTGTAATTAAGCTTACTTTGATGATGACTATTTGATAGCCGAAAGGTCCTCAGTACGTTAACAGTACTTTTAGTGCATAAGAGCGATTATTCCTATTTATAGTATTAGTGTATCCACAGTGTGAACTCTTTTATCATTTAGTCCATCTGTTAATAGTATTTATCCCGCAGGAACATTGTCGTATCAATTATCGCTTTTGGTTTTCCAATATCGATTTGGCTTTGAGAGCAGTCTCGGTAAGGTGATTATGTTTGCCTCGTTTAGATATCAGTTTACAAAAAAGGCGCAGACGGGGTAGGTATTACTGCCAGTGTTGGCAATCAACCGATCACTACTTGTACAGCTTTTCGAACCGCCTTGGCAAGTTTTCACCAGATTATATTCAATAAGATTTGTTCGAGAATCTTCATTCTCAATTTAAAAGACAGACAACCGTCTAACCTCCTATTCAAGGTAATTCCATAGTACCAATACGGTAAAATTCAGGAATATTTTTATCCCATAACAATATTATTTGCTGTACTTTAGATAAACTCAAGGGAACTGAGCTGGATTTACATTTACATAGATCTGCTTGCAGCTTCTTCATCGCAGGCAGATTCAAATTCTACACTTTAAACGGGTCAATCATAATCTTATAGTCATTATAGTACGAGGGTAAGGTGAAAAGTCCCCGAAAAATGAAACAAGAAATGATTTATTTGGTCAAAACATATTTTATTCCTCAACATAATCTCCTTGTAGCCCGATACACTACGTACAACGTTTTTCTAATTTTTCGATTTCTTCCAAATAATACGATTTCGGCAATCCTTCAAAATGGGCGTTTGTTTCAGCGATGACCTCATCGTTGGAACCAAATCTCTTTCCGCCGTGCCATTTCTACAAGTTTGGAAATAGATAAAGATCGCAGGGGGCCAAATCTGGAGAATATGGTGGATAGCGAACCAATTCGTAGCGCAATTCATGCTGCAAGAGCGAAATCCACTTTTTTGTATGTTTACAAAAATCTCGAACGTTGCTTGCTTTCGTTGGATGTCAAAACAGAACTGAGTGACATATCAGTCTGAAATTTCAATGCGTTCTAGTTGAAAATGGTACATCACAAATGTCACATGAGATTTTCGATTTTGGGGCCATCTGTTTTACTTTTGAGGGACTTTTCACCTCGCCCTCGTAGTTTGCATGAAATGTTCCACATAGTCTTCAACATTGCTTCTTTAAATTATGTTCCGTCAATTCTCTGATCTCTTGGCAACCCGATCGTATCAATGCCGGCTTTTCTATTCTTCTAGGCTGGGTTAACTTGTCAACTCCATAAATATTCCCCATGTAAATTTTCAACTATACGAGGTATTTTTTAAATTTTTGTCTCTAATTAGCGCTTCAATCGAATGAAAATTTGTATGACCTAAGTGTGACGTTTTGAAATTTAATTTAAATATGGAGCTGCCTGACCGATCACAAAAAATCTTGGTATTTTACTGATTGAAAACATCACCGAATGCTGTTATCAGTTGAATGTTACTTATTATAATTGGGACATATGTATTAACATGACAGACAAAAAAAATAGTCGAATGGTTATTAGAACTGTCAAAATATTGTGATCATCAATAGTGCTTTTAGTACAAATCGAATTAAGGTTGAACCTTGAAATTTATTTGATATTTTCTATTTATTTGCATTATTTCATATCCCATTATTATACGTTCATATATAAGCCGATCATGGGTCCACACATTGACACTCCCACTCTTTTTTTCTTTCCATTTGTTAACGCTCAATTCCTATGAATGTATTATCCATAAATGTGTGATGCTTCTATGGAAAGTTTTTTATGGTTAAATGATTCGGCGTTGGAATAAAATATATATAAAGTATGTAAATAATATGTAAAATATCTTTGAGGAAAATAGGAAGAACATCAAAAGTTAAAAAAGACTTTGGAACATATTAATGATGGTGGTCGATGATATAAATATCGGGAATCATTCCTCACATTGATGTCTTGTCGTTTGAGTCGAAATTTGAATATCGAGAACACGGAAACTAAAAAATATTCGGCTCTTTAAGCTCACAATCATGAACACTTCCTAGACTCCCACGATTGTGATTCATAAAACAACGTTTAAAACCGCGTTTCCGCCAAATGTACGTATTTCCTGTTTGGAACGAGGGTGCAAAATTAGATTTTTTTCAGTGAAAGAAGATATTTTTAAACTGGGTATCGCGCCGTCCCACCGTCTCGAAGCCACGACGAAAGAGCGAGACCGAACCTTCGTCGAGGGCATCGCACCCCGAATGTATATATGTGTGTATGCGTTAGAAGCTATGAGAAAATCTTAGTTGGCCGTCGATTTCGTTGATAGCATACCACCCTCGTGTACACCTGTTCACGGGATCACCTTGAAATACTCTCAACATCCCTCCGGAGCTTTGATTGTACACGGTTCGAAGTTGATTGTCAGTGCGTTGAGATTTAATAGACTTGACGCTAGATTTTCAACAATGAATAACACGAAATTGAATATTAGAAATACACGATACTTAAAGTACCAATTCCTCGCAAACAAAGGAAATAACACTGTTTCCATTTCAGATCATTTTGTTTACAGAATTCACAAATTACAAGAAATTATCCTGCACGTGATACTTTTCACGATGCAAAATTTTGTAGGTATCTATAATATTTCATAGGCAAGAATGATGAAACATATTTTCAGAACTCAGAAAAAAGACATTTATTGAGCGCATTTTATGGTGAAAACATCAAGACACAGAAACTTCACACGTTCAATACTTTTGAAATGCAATGAGTAACAAAAAACTAAATTGTATTGTCTTATAGCTTTTGACAATGAGTTTTTGCTCAGCACCGTTATTGGTATTCTGTCATTATTCAAAGTGTTCTAGAGTGTTATCCAACATAAGGCACTTCTCGTCGTGGACATAATGCCTAAATAATATAGGGACATCAATGTTTAGAAGAATTTGAACATTGTTGCTAGAATTAGCTCAAATAATTGTCATACATTATTTCTTCAAGATTGCAGCTTATGGTCGTCACAACACAATATAACAAAAAGTAGATTCATATGAAGAATTTTTTTGTTTAATTTATCGTTTTAATTGTTAATTGTACATAATATTTCACATATATATATATATTTGTAAAAGATGTATCTTAATTGTAACAATTATTATTATATAAGCATATATGATAGGTCACATTGAATACTATGGAATAGTAATGCCCAAGTAGCTAGAATTTCTCTAGTTACTTGTCTGCATTACTCTCTAATAAATTGTATTGTTCATATCTTATTTACACTACATTTATGTAATAACGTATAATGATGTAATTTTTAAATCAAGGTTTAGTTTATAGTTATGACTTATTTGAAAATGAAAGAAATGTATTGACTTTAGTTTTATTTTCAAATAAGTATTGTTTGGATAATTTTGAGAAAATGTTATATTTCCTTAATTGTTTCAGGGATGTAGGTAGTAAGTTGTAAATTTTTGAAGCAGTGGAGTCTAGAAATCTTAGGTGAAGGTTATTTGTGCTTTTAGGTATTTTGATGTATTTTTTGCTATTGTTTCTGAATTCTAAATTATATCTATGTGAGATTCGAATTTGGAAAAGAAATAAACAAGAATTATCAAAATAGAGTGATCGTACATTAAATATTGTTTCATTATATAGTTGTTCTGTGGGATTTCGTTTGTGTTTTTTAAAAATTACTTTCAACATATAGTTTTGGGCAACATTTAATTGTTTCAGATTGCTATCATATAAGCGCCATCCCAGACAATGATTCCATATCGGATTATAGATTCCATTAGAACCTTGTAGATAGTTATTAATGAATGATGTTGTAATATTTCTCTCAAAATATAAGATTTATAGATCAGTTTGCGTATTTTAATTGTCAATTGTTTTATATGTTCCTCGTTATATATTTGATTTGTTCTACTTCTTGTATTGGTTCTTCACAATTAGTGATTTCTATTGTATTAAAATCTGGACTATTGACGCAAGATAGTGAGAATGCAATATATTCAGTTTTTTATGCTAAGAGACAGATTATAAAAATGCAACCGTTCCTTTACTTGTTTCATACCTGCCGAAACTTTATTTTTTATCTCATTACAAGTATTATCAGAGAAACTTAAAACTGTATCATTTGCATATGATATGGTAATACCATTAGTATTTAAATTAGTTAATGAATTTGTATATGCTAGAAATAAAACAGGTTCCACTACAGTGCCCTGAGGTACTGCGAATTTTTCTGATTTCTAGGACATTTTTGACAATTCCCCTAATTCCATAGCGTTCAAGTGTATCCATGAGTTTTTCATGAGGAACAGTATCAAATGCTTTTGCAAGATCTAAAAATACTACTATACACTTTTTTTTGTTATTGAGATTATTGGTTATGTTTTTGACTACCTCATATACAGCATCATTTGTACTTATTTCGAAATTCAAATTGATTGGAAGAAATAATGTCGCTATTATTTAAAAAAAAAGTGACCAATCGTTCCTTCAAAGATTTCTCAAATATTTTTGTTAAGTTACTTTATAAACTTATAGGTTTAAAGTTGTTGATATCTGTTTTTATCCCAGATTTATAAATAGGTTTTATTGTACTAAGTTTGAAATGATCTGGTGCAATAGCGGTTGAATATATTAAATTTATAATATGTGTAATAGGTTTTGGGATGTATTGATGAATATGTTTTATAATTTCTGTAGTTATACTATCTACGCCAGGAGCAGTATTATTTTTTAATGAATTTATATGTTTTATCACTTCATTTTCAGTCAATGGGTTTAGGAACAATGATTTTCTGATTTATATGTATTCTAACTCCTCTTCAGCACAATTAAAAGATTCGCCAATACTTTCCGCCATATGGAGACCTACATTCACAAAACGGGTATTGCAATAGTTAGCGATTTGTTTAGCATCTTTCATGGGTGTATTATTTTCATCTTTCAAGTCGAGTAGAACATTTTCTTTTCGTAAGTTTTCATTCGTAGCTTTGGATATTAGTTTATATATATTTCTCGGATCATTTTCAACAATATTTTTAAAATAATTATATTTTGTATATTTTATTAGTTTATTCAATCTATTTCTGTAGTTCTTGTGTATTTCATGTACTTCGATGCTATAGTTTGCCTCTTGTGTTGATAGATTTAATAATTTCTGACGTGATCCATGGTCTTATCTTTTTATACTTTTTTTATATAAAAGGTTATTATTTCAGATTTTTCAACCATTTCCGAGAATTCTTCAACAAACATATTTCTTGCGTCGTTGACATTATGTAAATTTAAAATTACCATTTTTGGTACTAAAGTATTTTTTTGATTTTACATAGTCTATTTTATTTATTATGTTATGTTCAAATAAATTGTGATTAGGTACTATTAAAGTTTTTGTTGCAAATTTTCAAAGTAGTGGAGAAGTGATCTGTAATATCGGTTTTTATTATATAACCTTGACGTGAAAATTTATTCATAATATAATTTCTTTTTTCAACAAAAATATGGTCTGAACAAGTGGAACTGGTATTGTTTATTCTAGTTGGTTTATTGATATATGGTAAGAATCCTAAGTGTGCTGAAGAAGAGAGATATTCACTTACATTTGCGTCGTTCTTATCAAGAATGTCAATATTCAAATCACCCAGTAGTATTTCTATGTCATACTTCTCATTATCGCTAATAAAAGCTTCTAATTTCCTATGAAATTATTGGTCTGGGCTGGGTTTGGTTTGTATACAGCATGCATATTTATACTTAATTCATTTATTGTAATCTTGACTTCCATTATTGCTATTGATTTTTTTAATACAATATTCGTGACTTCTGTAATCAATACACCATCATTTTGATTGAATTTACCATTGCTATAGTAAGTGTTAAAGCCTGGAATATTGATAAAATTAGTACTTTGAATTAGCCAACATTCCGTTAAAATAATTATATCAATATTTGAAAAATGTATGAAGATTAAAAAAGTTAAAAGTTCATCAACATTTTTCCTCACACTCCTAATGTTCATATTGAATAGGTCTGAAAATTTATTATTTATGTTAGTGTTTATTGACTTGATGTAATCCGATGGATCATCGAACCCAATTCATTGGTACATTTCTTCTTCTTGTTGGTCGTTCATAACATCGATTGTTGTAGAAATTGCCATTTTTATATATGTTCCATAATCAATTTTTGATTTCATAAGGTTAAAATTAATTCAATTATTATTTCGCACAATTGGCAAATTCTACTCAAACCATTCCCTCTATCGGTGAAAATAATTGACATTATCACCCCCTACCATAGTAGTTCGCCGATAAAGTTCTCAACTAAACTATAATTAATTTGATAAATGGGCCTTAATAGCGAAGATAAATAACGTGGAATTTGAATGAAGCTGTCTGGTACTTTGTGATATTCTATTTTTACAGATAAAAACAAGAAATTTTACTTTGTTAAATATCATTCTATTTAAAAGGAAGTTGATTGCAATTTCGAACTTTACAGTTCATTATCAAAACATATAATGAGAAAACACTAAAACATCATAGTATTTATATGAAATGTACAATGCTTGATTAAATTATTTATTAGCGACAGAATTATTTATTAGCGACATCCCAATGGTATGGAAAATGCTCTATGTATCATAGATTGGAAAGCTGCTATTTTATGTATAAATGGGTGTGTTGACTCTGCAGGTATTGTTACATCTGTATACGTATGCCTTTTATAGATTTCAAGAATTTTTTGTTAATTTGATTGTTAAACTATTTTCAGTTTCCAGTGTGAATAGTTGTAAGTTCATCTGTATTATCTGTAAGACATGCTATAATGTCATGTAAGAATCTGTACCAAAAAATGAATTTGTTTGTATGTAACGATTTGATTTTATGTACAACATTGAGACAATATTTTTCAAATCATTACATACAAACAAATGCCATATAAATTGGTCAAACTGGTAGATCGTTTGAAGTCAAATATAAGGAACATTTCAAGTAATTTCAATTAAATAATAGTAACTCAAATTTGTCAAACCACTTTATAGAAGCCCAACACCGTTTTCCTCCACTAGAAAACCTAAATATTTTACATACAATTACGAATTAGAAGGATAGAAAACTTAATCTATTAAAATCTATAAAAATATTTAAACACAATAATCCTTCAAACAATCTACTTAACGAGCAACTCGAATCAGGAAATTCCAGTTTGTTCACCCTGCTATATTCCACGTAATACAATCCTCAGAATGTAATCTCGACATAATTAACCTTAGTTGCTATGTGTACCATTTATTCTTAGAATCGATTCACTTCATTGTAAATTTCGTAGAAATACTATGATGTTTCAGTATTTTCTCATTGTATGTTTTGATAATGAACATTAAAGTTCGAAATGGCAATCAACGTTCTTTTGAATAGTGATATTTAACAAAGTTTAATTTCTTGTTTTATCTATATAAATAATATCGTTTGTCTATTGTTCATAATACCTACAAGTGACTGATTTGTTTCAAATCTGAACGGCATCATTCGAATGAGATAATTGGATTCAGAATTGGACCCGTTGACTATATAATATAATAATAAAGCACATCATGTATATGTTACTGAAACAGTTGCGACCAAAATCGTGTGAGGGTATGGGCCAGAGAAGAGTCAGATGGGGACACTGTTTGCCTCCAGAATTGTCCAGATAAACATTACTATCCGCTTAGAATGTGACGATTTGACGACTCGCACTTTCATGTAAACATAAATGTGTTCGTTTTAGTTTATAGCCAATGATTGAATCCGATGGGAACAAACTTTTCCAACTTTTTAGATTTAATCATTCCGCACACGTGAATAAGCATACATTCGATATTTTTCACAAGCCAACTCACACAGAATAACCTTACATAGCACATCCTCATATCCGCAATCACATAAATTAGCATCACATCACTCCGTGATGCACAAATTTAGGTAATATGTATTCCTTTAAATAAAGATAATATTAATCTTAACTAAGCCGACTTGCTAAGCTATAATGGCTATTAAATCGACGCAATGTAGTAAATAAAATATTAAAACATTATTTGATAAAAAAAGCTCTATACCTCCCTCATTGAACTTCGCATTAAAAAATCAGAAATCAATTATGTAAGTTTAACAGAGGCATATTCTCAAAACATATCTAAATTAAAAAAAATATATTAATGAAAAAGTACTCTTTACAACAAATATTCCTATATGAATAAGTCAAAAACCAAAAGACTTCAAGTTGAAATATCATGATTGTACTGATTATTTCTGATATAAGACAGGCGTTGCGAAACTTCAGCATACGTGACGAAAACATTAAATAATTTTGCCTTAAAAAACAGGATTCAAATTACAATCGAATAATGTTGTAGAATTTAATCGTAATTCACTATCAAACTGCAGGAGTAAAGTAAATAGCTGACTATTTAGGAAAACATAAAATTTTGAAGCTTCATATAAAAGACAATAGTCATTTAGTAAAATATTAACGTTTAATGGTGTCAACTGCATGCATGATACAGAAATATGCAACACATTTGCTGTCTATTTTTCGAGTGTCTATGAGCCTAATAATACTTCATCCACAATACATTCCTTGTGGAACATATTACGTAAACACAAATTGAACTTGAATTGAATAAACTGGATGAATACAAAGGTGCTGGCCCTGATGTGTTAGTTGACACTTATTAAACCTTTTTACCTGATTTTCAATCATGTAGGAAAAATACTCAGACAATTCCTGTTTTTAAATATAGAAGTAAAAACATTGTGAGTAATTACCGTCCAATTTCAATGCTGTCTATTCCGATTAAACTATTCTACCGATAATAACAACAGAGCTTTTCTTTAATTTTAAAAATATTATAATCAATGCTCAGCATATTTTTTTTCGAGGGCGCTCCGTTGTGACAAACCTTCTTTTGTACCGAATGTATATGAAATGAAGCTTTTGAAAGTGGACTGCGGAAGGATGTCCTGTGTATACCGATTTGTCGAAAGCATTTGAAAATAGTTGACAAAATCAACGATTTGGATGTTATTATCGATAGTAAGTTAATTGTTAGTGATCATATAGAAAATATCATAAATAAAGCAAACATGAACCTAGGTTCTATTTTAACAGGAACTAAATCATTTCGGCATTCGGATTCTATAATAATGTTATATAATTCCTATGTTCCAAGCCACCTAGAGTTTGCGAGTATAATCTGGACTCCTCAATATTGCAAATATATTAATAAAATAGAAAGAACCGAAAAAAAAATTATTAACCGACTCAATTTTTGCTATAACAGACACTTGCACTGTGCTACATACGAGCACAATTTGAAATGCTATAAACTTCTAAAGCTCTCATCAAGACGAATAACATTTTATGTAACTTTCTTGTTCAAATTATTTAATAAGCATATTTACTCTTGAATAGGAGACTTCCGCGGATAGCTAATCTTGAAAAATTCTTGGCTTCCGGATGGATTTCGCGTCACAATAGCACCACCTGCTACCAACGTTTCGCCAACCATTACAGGAGGTATCTTCAGGGCAGGCATGAGGCTTGAACTGAAACTGATTCTTCTGGTTTCTGCAGCGGTATTTATTGTAGGAAAAAACCTTCACGCTACACTTCCCCGCCTTTATTCCGGTGGTTAACTCCGTTCTGGCATCTGACCCTGCCGTTGTGTGATCATGTGCGAAGTGAAATTTTCGAGGACGGATTTTCCAAATGTTGGGAAGGTAATATCCTAAGTCACGGTTCATATTATTTTGATGTTTCAGGATTTCTATAGCTTCAAGAATTTTTCGCTGATAAAAGTTTGGGGCTAGGTTTTTAGTATTTTCGAAAAGGATTAGATGATTAGTGTCAAACTTGTGTTCCGCAAGTGCAGATGTACTGGTGTCACGACGTCTTGTACAGCGCACATGTTCTTTCACACGAGTAGCTACCGTACGATCTGTTTCACCAATGTAGACTCTACCGCAAGAACAGGGAATGCTATAAACACCTTCTAAATGGAGAGGAGGAAGGGGATCTTTGATAGGTTTGTAAAACTGAGATAGTTTTGTGTAGTAGTGTAGTAGTGTGGAAAATCGAGTAGAAATATTATGTTTTTTGAGGATTTTCGAGATTCGATCTGTTACATTTTTATTATATGGAAGATAGGCAGTGGATGAAGCAGGCAGGGGGTTTGTGGCTCAGGTTTGTTTGAAATTTTGGGCGAAGTGTATGTCTTAATGGCTTTTGAATATTATAATGGGAGGAATTATTTGATAATAAAGCGAAGGAAGATGTTTTAATTCTGATTTCGAGAATTGGGATAAGTTTATGACAGATGCTGTTGGGTAGGGTGGTGGGAAAGACAATTGAGGCATCTATCGGTGTGAGTGGGTTCTCGATAGACAGAATGTCCCAAAGTACCAACAGGTTGTCGACTAACTAATACATCTAGGAACGGGAGTGAACCTTTCGATTCAACTTCCATGGTGAAAAGGATATTGGGATGTAATGAATTTAAATCATCGAGGAAGGGAGCAAGATTTTCGCGACCATGTTGCCAAATAACATGAGTGTCATCGACATATCTAAACCAACATTTCGGCTTGAAGCCAGATGAGTCGGTAGCATCTTCCTCAAAAGTTTCCATGAAGATATTAGCTATGACCGGAGAAAGTGAGGAATGCATGGCAGCTCCCGAGAACTGTCCGTAAAAGTTGCCATCAATAAATCCTACAATAAATACCGCTACAGAAACCAGAAGAAACAGTTTCTTTTCAAGCCTTAAGCCTGCCCTGAAGATGCGACCTGTAATGGTTGTCACAATGTCGGAATCAAGTCGTACAATAATTGTGATGCGGATTCCATTCAGAAACCAAGAATTTTCAATCATATTGATTGTAGTTACATTCTTAATAAATTACTAATTAACTTCAAATATTACCCATCTAGATCAAGAGACCTATTCTACACTACTTTTTAACGCACCAATTTGATCAGTAACTCACTGATTAGTATAATGAAAAGGATTTTGAATTTCAAATTATTTTAAGCTTATGATCTTCATTCTTCATTTGTTTCATTAATCTTAATTTTTATATTTATACTTTCTTGGAGTGTTCAAATACAAATAAATATCAAATGACCATCTTGATAACTATAAGCTAACCATTGATTAACATTTTATCAATACTATAACTCGCCGTTTATTCATTATTTTATGATTATCTTCCCTTCCCCAATACATAGTGTGGCTCGCTAGATTATATTGTAGCATGGTTGTATTAATGTCATTTCTATGTCATCCCTATGTAATTTAGTAGATAACGCACTTTGATAAAATGATCGTGTAAATTCGAATTTGTTTTATTTCACTATAACTACATATTTTTTTATAATGAATTTACATCAAGTAAACGCCGAAGCAATATAGAGATATGAAAGCGTAATAATTGTTTTTCTGATATCAACTGATTCAGTATTGAATGTTTAGGAACGGGAAATCAAGGAATAATTACAAATTTGGGTAATTTAAAATTTCGGGATCGTGTTTCAGTCATTATTTTAGTTTCCTCTGGGAAACTTTTCTATAGTTACGTTGTAATAAGCACTGCCCAGGAATCAACAATCATTGTTATTGCAGCAAGGACATAAAATGACACTTTAACTTCTATGCAACCAGCAGAAACTGTTACTTTAATGACGTTTGACAAACAAAATACATTATTAGACTAGAATAATTTAAACAC
The DNA here is from genome assembly GCA_958510875.1 of Endomychus coccineus. Taxonomy (NCBI): domain Eukaryota; kingdom Metazoa; phylum Arthropoda; class Insecta; order Coleoptera; family Endomychidae; genus Endomychus; species Endomychus coccineus. Next base: position 51,466,397 of record OY294070.1, on the reverse strand, counting down.
CTCGCCTATGTACAAGTATGTTTGTTTTACCACCTACATTTTATCAAACTAAAAACTTCTAATTTGTTAGGTAGACCATACCCAGTATATATCGTTTTCCTACCTACTCCTAATCAAGACACCTAATATCAAATTGATTAAATTTCGTTCGTGGTTGATGAGTAATATTATATTCCGAGAAAAATTCTCCGAAATGTCCACGGTCTTAGCGAGAGGCACTTCCTTTCATTCTTCAATCGGCGTGACGGCCAATATAAGGAATCCCATTTCAGATTTTAGAACATAATGATGGCACATAGATCTGTCTCCCTTTCTGTCTCTGTCCCTCAGGCCCAGCATCTCACGCGTGTGACAGCGACTCCGCTAGTTCGTTTCAATGTTTTTATCGAACCCCGCGCGCCCCCTTTCATGATTATTAGGCGAGATCAGGTAGACACTGAGCTACGATTCTGACCCCCGAAAGCAGGTAAAAAAACACGAGTGCATTTTAAAAAAGTTGACCGTGTTTCGAGCTGGCATATTGCGACGTAAAGAAAGTGAGTTTTTTACGCTGTTTGTAGTATCCATTCAATGTTTTTTCTAGAGGAAATGTAAATTCTTGCGGATTTATCCTACCTACTCTCCAAGCACGTGGTAAATTAGCACAAAATGATACGTTCCGTTAAGTGGAAATTATGAATGAAAGCTTATGTAAAATTTCTCATTGTTTTGAACTAAATTTCTGTGCATATCGTTATTAATAATGATAATAACAATATTGTATTACTATGTGGACGTTAAAAATGATGTTATGTGTGAAAATGTACAATTAGCTAGTTAGTTTTAATAATTATCTTATTACAATATTAACATTAATACAAATTAAATAATTTGGATGTGGATGGTTGCGAAAAGTTTTTATGGACACTATGGTAATAAGTGAGTTGGATAATAAAATTTGAATGAATAAATTGTCAAAGAAATAAAAATACAATTATTTCGCTAAATATCAGTATATTTTTTAAATCATTTGTATATTTTTGAAAATGAACTGTCAAAGTTAAACATTGCAATTAACTGTTTAATAAATATATTGATATTTAACAAAATTAATTATATAAATTTGAATGAATAATAAGTGAGTTGGATAATAAAATTTGAATGAATAAATTGTCAAACAAATAAAAATACAATTATTTCGCTGAATATCAGTATATTTTTTAAACCGTTTGTATATTTTTGAAAATGAACTGTCAAAGTGAAGCATTGCAATTAACTGTTTAATAAATATATTGATATTTAACAAAATTAATTATATAAATTTGAATGAATTATAAGTGAGTTGGATAATAAAATTTGAATGAATAAATTGTCAAACAAATAAAAATACAATTATTTCGCTGAATATCAGTATATTTTTTAAACCGTTTGTATATTTTTGAAGATGAACTGTCAAAGTTAAACATTGCAATCAACTGTTTAATAAATATACTGATATTTAACAAAATTAATTATATAAATTTGAATCAATAATAAGTGAGTTGGATAATAAAATTTGAATGAATAAATTGTCAAACAAATAAAAATACAATTATTTCGCTGAATATCAGTATATTTTTTTAACCGTTTGTATATTTTTGAAAATGAACTGTCAAAGTTAAACATTGCAATTAACTGTTTAATAAATATATTGATATTTAACAAAATTAATTATATAAATTTGAATGAATAATAAGTGAGTTGGATAATAAAATTTGAATGAATAAATTGTCAAACAAATAAAAATAAAATTATTTCGCTGAATATCAGTATATTTTTTAAACCATTTGTATATTTTTGAAGATGAACTGTCAAAGTTAAACATTGCAATTAACTGTTTAATAAATATATTGATATTTAACAAAATTAATTATATAAATTTGAATGAATAATAAGTGAGTTGGATAATAAAATTTGAATGAATAAATTGTCAAACAAATAAAAATACAATTATTTCGCTGAATATCAGTATATTTATTAAACCATTTGAATATTTTTGAAAATGAACATGGCAATTAAACTATACATTGATATTTAACAAAACTAATTATATAAATTTGAATGAATCATCATTTTTTTAACAACAACATATCGACAATTATTCCAAGAAATAGTGTCAGAAAGAATATTAGCTGTGTTATTCTCATGTTATTGTTTGATTTGAAACTACACGTGTTGGAAGCCAAATTGTCTTTAAATAACACATCCATTCCAGAACCAAAATCCAATCTGTTGAAAGTTGGTCGTCAAATACAAGGATAACTTTATTAGAAATAGTAATTTTTTGAATCATACGACTGATTCACTTACAAAAATAAATTCAATTTTAATATTTGAAAAAGTCTTCTAAACTGAGTGAAAACACTCTTATTTAACTAATTCTTCGGAATTATAATTGTCTCGAATGTTTAATTTTCAGAATTCACGTTTCCTAAATTCCTACCGTCAACTTCAATGCAAAGTTCAATTCTAAATGAAAAATTATGCATCACTCGATGAAGCCAATCTCCATCTATTCCTGCAATTTCTACTCGAATGGAGTCTTTCAGCTCCTCAATTCTTGCAGGACGACTTGCTAAGACCGTTTTCTTCAAATACAGCGATCGAGAAATTATATGTCCGTTACGAAACTCTAATGCTATTTTATTTCTGGCTTAGTGAGCTGTTGCTTCATTTTGTTGGAATAAAAAAGCACAATTTGGTAATCTCCTTATGTTCTGGGATGAAAAACGTTTGAAACATTTTTATCTAGCGCTCAAAATTACTATGACTATTGCAGAAGGGTTATTTTCATCTAGGTAAAAATAAGGACCTTTTATACCAAATATTCCTACACCACACCTAATCATGACAATGAAGATTTTTCGTAAACATTTCCTGAGGATTTTGATCCTTCCAGTATTTAAAATTCTGTTAATTAACAACGAAATCGAAATGAAAATTTGCTCCGTTGGACATTAATAAGTGTGTATTACGCTTTTCGATACAGATTGTGAAACTTTCCACAAAACAGTAACCTCGCTTCTTTATCTCCATTGCTGAGACGTTGTGACATTTGCTATTAGTAAGGATGATATTTTATACCCTTATGAACAATTTCCTTGGATATCCTTAGAGCAAGTAAATTTCGATTAGCAGACTCTTTAGGGTTTCTTGTGGAAGCAACCCTCACTCGATCAACATTTTGCAGGTGACATCCATGTTTTGAACTGAACCACTTCTAATGTATATGTCCATAGAAGACACGTTGTTGCACTGAATGATCCATAATATTGGAAAAATTAATTTGTCAATAATTTTAAGACTGTTGTAGACATTATCGTTTCACACTGTGTTTTGATACTGGCGTCTACTCGGAACATGTAATCCCAAAGATAACAGATTATGACCCTCTAAAGAAATATAAATCAAATATCAAAATGGGCAGTTTCATATAGGGGAGGAGAGCACTGTAGTTAAAAATACAACCCACCAATACCTATACTATGTGGTTTTGCAAAGAATCACAAAGATGAGCTCAGCAGGCACTTAGAGGGATATCATTTAAATCTATTGAAATTGTTTCAAAGAAATGCTAGAAATTTTGTAGAATATTTTACCCACAGCAAGTCATAATCTCCGTTTGATTTATCTTTCACATGAAGTTGAAATATTACTGATAGTTTGTTTGACTATATGCCAATTCAATTTTGCGAATTGACTATGGTTATTTTTCAAAGATGATTCAAGTTGTATCAATAACGCTATTTTAAATAACAAAAGTAATTATTTAGCCGCGATTTATTAATGTTGTTTATTTCGTAATGAAAATTAATGAATGTATTTTCATGGATATTAAATTGGGCATTAATTTTCCTTCCATTAGCTCACTCCACTGAGGGGGCTAATTACTCAGCACTAAAACAGTTTGAGTTGTTCCTAAATTCAGCAAAAACAATTTATTGTGAAATTTAATTTCTGGTGACTCTATTAACGTTCTGCCTGTCTAACAATACCTACGTAGGTATTGTTGGAAACGTATGAGGAACGTGAAACAAAGTAAAAACATTCGGGAATATAATATGACAGCTATTGTCGTACTGAAAGCTTTTTACGGTTAATAAAGCATGTTTTCCTAGGTAATCTGTTTTTATGTTACGTTGTTATAGATAATTGAGAATGATAAAGTTTTGAATATTTCCTTCTGCCGCCAAAAGTGACGTCACGAAATGTTGCTATTTCTGCATTCTACCTAATATATACTTTTAACAATATAAAGACGCATGTAAGAATTTGCATGGTGCCTATCAATTAAATTAGTATAAATTTGACTTGATGATTGAACGTCTGTTCTATGATTTGAAGACTTAGGGTCACGTATTATGTGAGTCATGTCCATGATGGATTTTTTGTAATAATTGGGTTCTTCAGTTGAAATATTAACATTTCTGTAATCGAATTGATGATTATCATCAGAACAGTGTTTAGCAAGGGCGGTAGAAGTTTTCGTTTCTAGTTCTATGATACTTATGACTGTACATTTTCTTTGTAAATTTTGTTCAGAAATTCCTGTATAAGTCACAACACAATCTAAACAATTTAGTTTAAATACTGTGTGGGTTTGTTCATCATTAGGTATTAAAGGTTTTAGATTTGAAAAATATTTACCAACATAGTGGGTTTGTGCGCAACATTAATATCATTCTTTTTTAAACATTTCCTAATGTACGGTAATGTTATAAAATTATCTGTATTACCGTTTATATTATTTATATATGACGTACCATTATAGATTTTGTTTATTATTTATTAAAAGATGGGGCAAAAATTTTTTTTTGGGTAGCCATTAATTTTCAGTGTATTATGAACAATTTTATAACAACACCATACATTCCGGGGACCTCAGAGAAAATTAAGAAATGTTCAAAAAAAGTTTGACATAAATGTTGCGCATAAACTGTTGTTCCACCACGAGAAATTGCAGATGAGCGGACTAGACGAGCTCAAACTAGTCACCCCTACATTATTAAGCTCAAGACCTGCCGAACTTCTTCCTACCAGACAATTTTTCTATCGAACAGCGAAGTTTTGGAACTGTTTCCCTAGTGAGGTCTCTCCCTATTCCTATAAACTCCAAACCTTCAAGAATAATTCGAATCCCCATGTCCTCTCTCAACATTCCACCGCTGGTTCACACAATGTTCTTCGAACATTATAGGTTTCCCTCTCGTGTAGTCAATACAATAAAAAACTGTGTTGGTAAATATTTTTCAAATATAAAACCTTCAATACCTGAAGATGAACATACCCACACAGTATATAAATTAAATTATTTAGATTGCAATTGGACTTATCTAGGAATCTCCAAGCAATATTTACAAAAAAGAATGGTCATAAGTATAGTACTAGAACCATAAACTTAGAAAATTCCACAGCCCTTTCTAAACTTTGTTTCGATCATAACCATCGATTCGATTACAAAAATGTTGATATTTTAACTAAGAAGCCAATTATCACAAAAGATCTATTCTGGAGATGATTCATATAAAACGTGACTACAAATCATAGAGCAGAAGTCAAATTTATACTAATTTAATTAATTAAAACCCTTGCAATTGCAAATTCCTACATGCGTCTTTATAATGTTGAAAGTATATTTTAGGTAGAATACTCAGGTATACGAAATAAAAATAATCAAGCTCGGCACAGAGATTAAAAGATTCACTTTTAAAATGTTTAAACTCGACACATGAATAATAATACATCCCTCTGTTTGCAAGAAATAGACTGATGTAATATTAAAACAAAATTTATCAATTTAAACTATACATAATACATATAGGTACATAGAGAGAACATATTCAAAATTATATTTACATTGTACTATTTTAATTAATTTAAAATATACATAATACATATAGGTACATAGGAAGAACATATTCAAAATTATATTTAGACTGTACTATTTTAAATAATTGCATAATAATGCGATATTATTTTAACATATTGCAGTTTGGACAACTTACTATTTTATATTCTATAATTTATGAATTAACAAAATTATGACGTTTCTTAGTGGCTATATTTTTAAATGTATGAATTTCGTTAACACTGTTGCATTTAATATAGATTTCAGTTTGTACTTTAAGATGTGCGTCTACAAAAATAAATAAAGAATGATGCGTTTGGTACATGGATGCATTAAAATGGGAATGAAACGATTCGCATTGGTTGTTTTATTTAATGCAGCAGAGGCATCCTGCTGCCCATACATGTGGTGGAAATTTCGAATCATCTGTCAAATAATTTTCGAGAAGGTATTCAGAAAATTTTTTCTGTCTTCATCTACTGGCACAAAAAAATAAAAATCGTCAACGTTCTTTGGTTCCAAAGAAAAAAGACCGAAACAATAATGGAGCCATTTTCCAATCTCAGAATTTTTGTCTTGGTATTCTTTTGATAAACCTACATTTTGAATTTTTCTGCACCATGCTTGAATTAAGTGGAATCAACACCCAGTAATTTTACCATTCGGATAAATTTATAGACTGCATTATGAACAGATATCTCAAAATCTACTAATATTTCTTCTGGTACAAATTTGATT